>SNQJ01S0025931.1:69243-80149 GCA_010110895.2 Picea sitchensis
TAGCTTGCTTTTTCTCATTTAAAAGTTGTCATAAAAAATAATTTTTTAGGGTTTTTAGACAAGTGTGAGAGTCATTTTTAAAGTTGCTAGTGTGTGATTTCTTGAAGTGATTCTTTGTGATCTGCGATTAGGCCAAAAAAAAATTTCTTGGTTTTTACTTGTTGGTTTTTTTCTTTTTTTCTTTATCAACATTTAATAATAATAAAAAAAATCTCTTTCATTTTCTTGTTTGGTTGAATAGTGTGATTCTGCATTATTAACCAAGGAAAAGTTTTTATTTCATAAGTTCTTTATAGTTTACTTAGATCATAAGTATCTCGTAGTCGAGTGAAATTCCTTTTGAGTTTGTTCAAAATCTTAGAATATTTAAAATAAAAATAAAAAAATTGAAAACATTGTTGAAATTTTGCATTCAGTAAAATTTTTTGTTTCCATCTTTTTATTCATTTTTGTTTTTGTCTTTTACACATCACCATTTTCACTTTCATACCCTTTGAAATAAGACAAGCCATAAAATTAATGCTAAATCTAAAATTTATTAGACTTTTATGTTTGTAGGGTTAACCAACTAGTTCGGGATTAGGGCCTTCGATTAGGTTGGAGAGGAAACTCTTCAAGGCCATTTAAAATCAAACATTGGAGTCTGAGTTAGGGAGTGTCTAAGTCCAGTATCATGAAATTTATCCAGGACCCCCCTCTAACACAAGGGATAAACATGAGGTCGTATGCAAAAAGGTAGCAGAGATAACCCCTTCAAAGTTGGACCAATCGTAGTGGAGAACACATATAGAGGGATTGTTTTGGGATTCCGTCGATTGCATTTTCCACGGGGCTTCATGGGTCTCAAATCCGTTTGAGGTCCTCAGTTGTCTTCCAGACCACTTTCTTTCAATAACCTTGATAGGTTTTGGGCTTGATACCCTACTCATTGTGGTCTACCCGACTTTCGACTGTACCCGCCTGGTGACTGTTCGCGCACTAGCAACCTAGTTGCCTATATTTTTTAGGGACATACACAGGTGACTGCGAGGATATACTGTAGTACCTAGAACATACATTGGCCCATGATTTGAAGAGTATACCTAGAGGGTGCTTCCATTCTCAAGTTGCACTTGCACCGGTAAGTTGCTCTAGTGTTGGTTGTTGTAACTATTCTTCCAATTAAATTAGTGTTTGTCTGTCTTATATTATAGGGAATTTTTGAGTGTGTGTTACTTTTGAACATTTAGACTACCCTAGAATGTATTTAATCTTATCACATAGTGGAGGATCACAAGCCCTGTCAGTCATGAAGGCTTCTTGGCCTACCGTCGGTTACACTGGAGCCACCCCCGCCACCATTAAGGCGAAAGCTAGACCAACAAGGGTCTTTTGAAGCGACCGGGTCAAAAGAAATTGTGCTTGACCAACATCCATAGAAATAAACCATTTTGGACCTTGAAGCAAATGCTCTTGGCCTGGTTGAAACCCTAACCACTAATTTCTTGGCACCTTTCATTGTACCATTTCAATTTTACGAGCGCTAGACAGTGTTGCACACAACAATTGAAACAGATGTTGTTTCTCCTTCTAGGAATTCTTCAATTCCCACTACGGTTGTCACCACATGAGAGTTTTCACCTCCTAACCCACCATCACCGATTTGAGCCACCATGGTGTCGACCACGTCTACATCGCACAGTGGTCCGATACCATCTTTGGTTGTGGCCACAACCCCTTTCACACCAAGTGCGACAGGCCCTCCGTTCTCATATGGGATGCCTAGTTCAGGTACAAGTCTTGTACTTTCCTACTCCACTTTACAGACTTCATGTCCGAGGCTAGGGAGATTTAGCGCTCCTCTACAAGGTCACATGGGGGGCACTCCTTCTCCTTTTAACGCTTTCCCTTATGGAGGAGGTCATATCCCTCCTTCATCCCCTTGACTTGGTGGCTCGCATCAACAATCCGTTGGGAAACCTACATACCATAGTTTATTTGGAGTGGGGATTCAAGAACCACCTTCGCATAATATGTCGGTAGGTTCGACACCATTTTCTTTGATCAGAGCATTTGGTAACAACGCCTTCTTGTCAGCCGCCTTCCTGATTGGGGGCAATACCAGTTTTGGAAAACCTATTCCTATGCAGGGTACTATTCCTGCACAGGGGGCAAACATAGGAACTTCTTCCACATCAGGGCCTTGGAATTCTTGGCATGGATCCGTTCCCTCATCCGAAATGTTGATCTGGGGTAATTCTTTCCACAATCAATGGAACCCCAGACAAACTACTATGCATATCCCCACGGGACCGACATGGGGCAACCCTTCCCAAATTCCTTCGAATGTAATGCATGCCCAACCATATATGTCCTATTTTGGAAATCAGTCGATGATGTATCGACATATGCAAAATCCATACGTTGGCCAGGGCCATGGTTTCTACCAGAATCCAAGCCAGCAGTGAAAGTTTCCCTCGCAACCTGTTGCCAGTCAAACTCTAGGCCCCTTTTTCCCATGTTATCACCAACAACCCAAACTACCCTTCCCGGTGACTTTGCACTTGCCATATTTGACAAGGTTGTTGAATGACCCTATCTGTCATGATCTGCGTTGGCCTCCTATGCTAACAAAGTTTCCTTCAGACATCCCAATGTTCGAAGCCAAGCCTAACAAAGATCCAAGAGATCATGTGAATACCTTCCATCTTTGGTGCTCATCTAACTCATTGAAAGACGACTCTGTACAGTTGCGATTGTTTCAACGTACTCTCATTGGGAGTGCCAGGAAATGGTACATTGACCTCGATCGCTTAAGATATTCTTCCTTCAGCGAACTGGTGATGGATTTCCTAAACCATTTCTAGTTACCTGTGAGATAAGACACTGGCATAGAGTTGCTCATCAATTTCAAGTAGAAAAAAGAGGACCATATCTCTGATCACATCCGAGAATGGAGACGCCGGAAGAGTTTAATTAAGGTGCCAATCCCACCAGCATTCCTTCTTGAGTGGTTCCTTAAGTCTTTGGTCCCCTAGTTATCCAAAGACGTCACAACATCGGGAGTATTCTCTGAAGAAGACGCCATCATGAGAGCTCAATAATTTGAGCTCATCTATTCTTAGTCTGGTTTATTATACAACATCTTGCTAGATGCACCACGCTCAATACTTGATATAACTAGATAGAGAGTTGGACCACATGCTGATGGTATTGTTGGTTCAGCACAAACAAATCCAACTGAGCAATTGATGAAGCATTTGCAGAAATTATCTATACAAAACACAATGGCCATCCAAACTACTACTTTGGCTACTCCCCCTACCAAAACATCGTAGGTACACACAGTGCAATCGACTAACCCAAACGCCACCCAACATCCTAAAGGAAAGAAAAAACAACGAAAGAAGGGTAAGGGGGATAAAAAATTGATCGATAATGCTGGCGGGGAAAACAATGAGAAATGAAAGGCGACGTACCCATGCAACTTGTGCGTAGAAGACCACCTAACCCATCTATGTCCTCAACTTGCAAAAGCCCAAAAGTTTTTGACCCAGCAACAACCTGCTGTGTTGACCAATCCCTTTCAACATGGGAAAAATCTAACCCAAGCCTCTACAAGCACGGAAGGGGGCAGTCAATACCCCTCTCTGCCTGTGAAAAACCCCACATCCGCAAACATATATATGGTGAGGGGTGATGCTTTTATATCGACTAGAGCGCATGACTATAGTAAACCAAGAATTTCTAAGAAGGGTAAAGAAGTTGAACTCCCATCGATCAACTGTCCTTCTCCAGACCTGACCCTGCATTGGGGGCATCCATGGTCCTTATGATTGATAATCCTCAACTAGGTGTCGTCAATGTAGGGGTTGGTTTGTACCCATATTTGATGGGTACCTTCGATTAACTACCCCCTCAAGGCGATATCAAGTTTATATCCAATCACCATAAGGTTGAGATTTTTCAATTTTTGTCATTCTGCACGACTTACTTTGATAATCCGTAGATACTTCCTTCCCCATCGGCCACGATGGATGGGACAGGGCACCAGGGCATGTACATGCCCTTGTCTGCAAATGAAGTAGCATACTCTTTAGTCCAACAAACTTCATCCCACACTAATCCAACTCCTGCACAGGAGTTCGATCCACTACTAGAGCCCATTTGGGCTCAGGTTTCTCTCGCTCACACCGATTCATTAGACTTAGTCTTGCCCTCTGATGAAGCAATAATTGAAGAAATGAATAGTCTGGATAAACCCTGGGAAGATATTCATCACAAATCATACTTCCTCCCAAAGTTAAGCCAAATTGAAGCAGGATAATTCACCATGACTATGACGGGAGATCGGTCTTGTCATATTAATCCCTTAGCTACACATGAGGCTTCTTCTAAGGGTAATATGGCAACTATCGTTGAAACCTTACCGATCAATATCTCCCAAAACCCTAGCGTCGTGGAGAATTTATTTGTCAGAGCTGACTGCTCCACCGAAGAGATTCAAATCTACACAGATCTTTTTAAAGAATTCCACGACGTTTTTTCCTGGTCTTACGAGGAAATGCCAGTCATTGATCCAAAAATAGTTGAACATGAAATCACAATGTATCCTGATGCCAAGCCTGTTCGACAGAATCTTTGTCCAGTTAATCCTAAGAAATCAGTAGCCATTAAGGTTGAGGTTGAGAAATTGCTAAAAGTCAGGTTTATCTATCCTATCCATTTGACCCAATGGGTGTCAAATCCTATGACGGTCAATAAAAAACAAGGCACGATTCATGTATGTACTGACTTTCATGATTTGAACAAGGCATGTCCCAAAGATAATTTTCCTACATCATTCATCGACTAGATCATTGATGAATGTGCAGGTTGCGAAGCCTTTTCTTTCATGGACGGTTTTTCGGGATATAATCAAATACAAGTCAAACCCGAAGACCAACACAAAATGGCATTCATCTGTCCATGGGGTACATTTATGTATCATAAGATGCCTTTTGGTCTCAAAAATGTTGGAGTCACCTTTCAGTAGGCCATGTCTTTTTCTTTCCATGACCTCAAGCATATAGTCGAGGCTTACTTAGATGATTTAGCATCTCGATCTCATAAGAGAACAGATCATCCCACACACCTCCGACTTATCTTCAAACATTGTTGCTACTTTTAGATTCTCCTCAATACAAACAAGGGAAGCTTATGCGTAACATTAGGACAATTGTTAGGTTTCATAGTGTCAACAACAGGGATCATGGTCGATCCTCTCAAGGTTGAGGCAATAATTCAGTTCCCCCCCCCCCACGGATAATCCTTCAACTTCAGAGTCTCCAGGGCAAGGTGAATTTTCTAAGACGCTTTATCACTAACTATGCCAAGATCACCAAGGGATTTATGCACTTACTTAAAAACACGTTCCTTTTTGTTGGGACGATGCCACTCAATTCTCTTTCTCCGCATTAAAACATGCACTCACAACTACCCCTCTGCTCAGGCCACCTAACTATAACAAAGATATCTTATTATATCTAGCTGCAGCAGAGTCAACCATTGGCATGGTCTTGGTTCAAGAAGATTATTTTTTTGCTGAATATGTCATCTATTACCTGAGCCGAGGCCTCATAGGACTGGAACTCAATTATTCTCATATCAAAAAAATTGCATTGGCAACAGTCCATGTTGTTCAACGGTTCCATCATTATGTTCTATTTCATAAGACCATCGTCATTGCTATCATAAATCCATTTCAGTACATGTTGACATGATGGGTAATAGGAAGAAAAATCAGTAGATGGATAGTCACCCTCCAGGAGTTTGACTTAGATTTCATTTTAGCGAAGTCCAAAAAGTCACTGGTATTTGCAGAACTTATTTCAGAACTTCCAGTTGAGTCAAGTGATCTTGTGCCCGAAGAGTTGCCTATCAGAGGAGATATGTTTTTTATCACCTCTTCGGATCCCTGGTATGGAGATATACTTATCTATATCCAGACTTTGAAGTGTCCCACCACTGCTTCTCGGGATGAACGTCGACGCATACACCATCAGGCTAAGAATTATCTCATAATCGATGATCCATTGTATCAGAGAGGTGTAGACTGCATCCTACGCCGATGTCTCACTCATAAGAAAGTAGTTGTCGTTCTTAATGATTTCCATACCAGAGCTTGTGGTGGTCATTTGTCTAGTTTGGCAATATCCCAAAAGATTCTACACGCAGGTTACTTCTGGCCAACACTTATCAAAGATTGTGTTGAATCGGTCAAGAAGTGCCACCCATGCCAAATATTCTCTCGGAAGATGAGGGCACATCCCGCTCCCATGTTTCTTGTCATCACAATTGGTCCCTTCAATAAGTGGGGGATTGATTACACTACATGAAACCCTCCTTCAGCAAGGGGGCACCACTATATCATCGTAGTTGTAGACTACTTCACAAAGTGGGTCAAATCTATGCCAACGTTTAAAGATGATGGAGAGACTGTAGCTCTCTTTTTATTCAATCAAATAATAGCAAGGTTCGGCGTCCCAAGGGAGATTGTCACTGACCATGTCAGTATCTTTTAGAACTAGATGATGACCAAGTTAACATCAAAGCTTGGGCTATGGCAAGAACATTCATCACCCTACTACCCCCAAGCAAATGGGAAGGTGGAAGATGTAAACAAAACTCTTAAGACCATTCTATAGTGAAATATCAACTCAACCAAGTCAAATTGACATTTGATGTTATACTCGGCATTATGGGCTTACTGAACATCTGTTAAGACTGCAACTAGTTTCTCACCTTTTCAACTCGTTTACGGGCTGGAGGTGGTCTTTCCCATCGAATGTCAGATCCTGTCTCTAAAGTTGGTTGTACAATTATTTCCAGACACTTCTCCACTTGAAGAACGATTAGTATACCTTGAGAAACTCAATGAGTATCATCGTGATGTGGCCCTGGCCAACGAGGCTCACAAACATAAGGTCAAGTGTCAGTATGATAGGTCTGTTCATCCTCGAATTTTCTCTGAAGGTGACCTTGTCCTATTCTATGACCAAGATAAGGACCCCCTGGGGGAAAGAAGATTCAAACCCATGTGGTTCGGACCTTTCATCATAAAATAGGTTTTAAAAAAGGGTGCTTATCGTCTGGTTGATTTTGAAGGGAATGCTTTGGCAGAGCCTAGAAATGGGCTCTACCTCAAGAAGTATTACTCATATACAGGTCATTGTGGGTAACTTTTTGTAACATATGTATAGTATTTGTACTATTACTTTTTAGTTTCTTTTAGTGTTATGGACGTGTCGTTGATATTATCTTTTGTCATTGTGGCAGATTTCAAGTGATTCTGAGGTGTTCATTGGGTATGCAAACGGTGCTAGTCGGCACACTCGGAGGCTTTCCTCCACAGATTGGGTAATATTTACACCTCAAGGCCAGTTATTATCTTCCAGAGGTATATGCTTAGGTGACACCACAAATAATGTTGTCGAGCATAGTGCAGTTATTGAGTTTCTTTGTGATGCTTTGTCATTGGGTATCTCTCATCTCCAGGTCTATCTTGACGCTCAACTGGTTGTGTCTCAGTTAAACAGAGTATACCGAGTTCATGATCCAACTTTACACCAACGATTCCTTAGGGTACATCTCTTAGAACGAAGCTTTGATTATATTACATATTTTTATGTTCCTAGGATATTAAACCAAGTTACAGATACTCTAGCTTATCAAATTTTAGATTGCCATCTTGCACACATATGAAAGAACATTCACATAAACATGTAAATACATTTTTTGCACACATGTCCATAAGACACAAAAGAACAAACAAACCATATATAATATCATAAAGTAACACAGTACATAGATGGACGCAAGTGCCTCAAAAATATAACCGATAACGAGTCACATGGCTTATGCCCTCAAACAATATATACAAGTAGTGCTCGTGGCACGTCAAAATGTCTAGCTAAAGTCAGGGCCTGTGGGCCCTGTTATACTGGTCCACAGTGTTGGCTAAATGCAAAAACAACCGGACCCACATCCGTGGTTCCCCCACTACATGAGGTTGCATAGATGGTGGCAAGTCCTCAATCTCTACCATCAGGACCATGCGAGTGAGCGCAGTAAACTTACGCTCGAATTGTCTCAATACCCTCTCAGCCTCCCTGGATGGAAGATCTTCTGCTACTGCTGGTCCCCCTGCGGTGACAGGTGCAGCCCCTGGTTGAGGACGACGCCTGTTCCTTGCATAGTCAGCGGGTCACACTGGTCCCACATATGCACACAATGAATACATATCCGTCAAATACTCTGGCATAACAAAAAAAAATGATATATATAACAAAACAACATAAAAATTACATATACAACAAAAAAACTACAAAGGTGGAGACTTACCATCTCCCCTCACTCCTCACCAGGAGGTACTGGTACCTCAGGGTCTCTCAAAACATCAATCTCGACATAGGGGTAATCCTCTATAACTAGGATCTGTCGTGACAACCACACAAAGAAGTCATCATCAAATGACTCATTGGTCCTTCCACCACCCTATTGTGGCAATAATACTTCCCATATACACACAGTAGGAAGAGAGGCCTGATATCCTTGTACCACTACTTGAGGACTAAGAATTGGAACTCTCTCAAAAAAGAACAAACATAGAATGGTCCCAAACTTGAAGTTCCTATGTGTCCGCAAATAGCTATCTGTCAGTTGCCTTTTCATACATTCAAGCAATGTGGTACTCCAATCAAAAACTTATGCATTTAAGCACTGGACTGCATAGTTCATCTGTGCACGGGATGCCTGATGTAGAGCCGCAAAACCAGTAATTCACCCAATAAGCAATACTATCGCCTGTAGAGATAAGTTAGTGATCTTGCTTATGGGCACCTACATGCTCGAGCAGTCTATATCATCTACACAATATAGGCCTATCAATTCCGCTATGTTATGAAGCCCCGCAGGAAAAGTCCAGAAATTGACTGGTTCCCCTCTCCTGGAGAGGCAAGTCAAAAAGTAAATGTCCTCGACCATGGGCACCAGTGACTGCCCCTCTAACATGAATGCCTCTGCATCCGGATGCCAGTAGTCAACTAAGACATTCAGTAGCCTAGGTTGTGCCCACATGAAAGGACATAGGAAAAACTTGATTAACCCACATTGCATCAAAGTAGCCACAACATTGGGGTCTTCCCCAACCAACTCATTCACCTCTTCATGCTCTCTTTCTCTCCAATGGACATACATCCTACAAAACACCAAGGTTCAGGAGGGTTAACCCTTTCTTTTTATGCCTTTGTCATTCCATAAGGGGGGTCCATGTGTGTTGTAATGGTGAAAGTCACGTGTACACGCGTGTAGAGTTTACTCTACCCGAATGTACACACGGCATGTCCAGAGACAGCCCGCATGGACCTAGGGCCGACCTTTTAAAGGTCGATGCCCCACTAAAAAAAGAAACCCAATGCAAAAATAAAGACATAAAATGCAATATAAGGGAGTTTGTACTTACTTGGTCTAGACAGAAGTTCGTTTTGTTCATTGTAGCTCCCGGAATCACTACTTTTGACAAAGGGGGTCTTTTGGCTCCAGAGTCAATTTCCAAATCAGCAATGGGGATAATGAGCTTCCAGCTTCTATTTATAGACTTTTTGGCCTCTTTTTGTCACTTTTTTGGCCTCCCTTATCATTTTATTTATACCAAAAAACATTTAGAGTAATTTAGGAGTTGCATAGTAGGGATTTGATCGGGTATTGGGATAGTTTTTTTTGAGTTTTGAGTAATTTTTTACGGTCCGTGGAAAAAAATTTCGACGATCGACTTGAGCATATAGGTTAGGTTTCTACCCTGACTTTTGTATCTCATTGTATTTTTCCTTTGCCATAGGATCGATCCCATCAGGTTGTGACATAGAACCATCATAGTTGCTTTAGAAGTGTCGCAACTTGGTGGTAGAGCTTATCGGAACATGGATGCCTTAGGTAGATCCTAGTTGCATTATGGTATATGTGCTATCTCTAAAACACTGTAGGCTTGGGAGTCCTTGTAGTTTTTCCTGAATATGATCTTGAGCCTCATTTGCATGATTCCTCTTCACTCTTTCCCTCACCCTTAGGACTCCCAAAAATAACGGGTCTTCTTTTAAGCCCTTTTCAGACCCTCTAAACATGAAAATATTATCGAGCGATCTTGTGGCCTTTCATGCTCGTTAAACTAAAATTTGAAGTCATGTTTGTACAACAGTAGTTTACCCCTTTTTCGGTCTGGACGGTCAACTGTATGACCAAAGGTATACTCTACGGAACTTCATTTCTATAGAAGAGTACTCTTAGGTATAATTTTATCCCTTTTTCGAGCCTGAGGGACTAAACTTATGAAGAAGGAACCCCCATGGAGTCCATAGTTAAGCTCTTTTCAGACTCCCTAAAATTGAAAAGATCACTGAGTGACCTTATTCTTTCACACTCGTTAAACTGGTCTAGAAGAACATTCTTGACGGAGTCCATAGTTAATCTTTTTTCAGACTCCTTAAAAATGAAAAAATGGTCGAGTGACCTTGTCCTTATCACACTCGTTAAAATGGTTTTGAATATATGTCTCGTTGGTGCTAGTTTACCCCTTTTTCAAACCGACTAGACTATCTTCGAAAAAGGTACCCCAATGGAGTCTCCTTTTATGTTTTTTCAAACTCTCTAAATATGAAAACCCATTGATCTTACCTTCTTTGGGCTCGTTAAACTTACATCGAAGGACGTTACCATTGTGTGTTTTGTTAACCGCATTTGCATATCTTATACGCCAGCCTTGTAACAGTTTTCTTCTGCGTTTTAACACCCTTGGCCCCTGGAGGATTTTTCCCGAGTATCATTATTTTGAACATCAGTCTTTTCCTTGTGCCTTGAACTTGTAAGTTTGCAACACTCGTTCCTCCATTGT
>SNQJ01S0025931.1:80199-92093 GCA_010110895.2 Picea sitchensis
AAAATTATTGAAAAAGACAAAAAAAAAAAAAAATCAAATATACCCCAAAAAGAGGAAGGGAAAAGTATTTTCTTTATTGGCAGCATAATGAGTCACCCTTGGATAAACCACATCTGTCCATTTGTTCATCAAAATATGGGATGTAATACGACCTTAGGAAGTTGTTCTCGCTACATAGAGTTGTGTCCTCCCCCATTTGGTTATTCTTCCAAACATATGGAGAGTTTGTGTTGCCTCCTACCTCATAAACTTATGTTAATTTCATGTTGCCTGAGTCTCATCATTTTTCCTCCTATTGTCCGAGGGAAGTTTGTCACCAAGCCTGAGTTAGCCCCTCTACAATTTGTCTCTTTCCCTCCTACCCGTCCATCCTGAATGTCCAATCAAGTCCTTGTTCGAAATCAATGAAGCCTTTAGTCTGATCATCAAGTCCATGACCGACGAGCCATCGAAGACCACTAGGTAGTGCATTCATACACTCATATTACACTCCTACCCGAGTTTTGAATATTTTGAAGTAGTTCCTCAAGCTCTGAAGACCTCATCTCCAGCCATCGGGCCATATCATCTTCTAAAAGATGAATACTCTATACATATATCTTTTTGATTTTGAGATGTAGCTCCGCTGTGTATTGTTCACGGCTACTCTTTATATAGTTATATGACATGGATATACAATGTATTTGATTGGTAGCTATGATTCTATTTTATCTGGAGCATGCGTATGCCCACCTCGGTGAGACATTTGTTATTTTGCAGACGACGCCTCCCGATTCCTTATCCTTGGGCTCAATTGTTCGGCACATTAGTAAAGATTGGTAATGTATTTCAACCATCAGATGCTCTTCTGACCTCACACATTAGGGGGCATCTGTTATAACCCTAAATTGCACAATACATGCTTACCTGGCATCGAGCCATCTCAGATCCCTTCTTTGCCAAAGAACTATTGAACAACTCTTTAAAAAACCTCTTTTATAAGGGCTCATGCACCCTATTCCATTACTACATGTGTGTACATGCTAGCTGACCTAAAACAACCTGCGTGGACTGAAAAAAGCATGAAAAAAGGAAAGTTGTCGATAGAACACACAGCTTTGGGTGAGTTAATTGAAACTCTCGGCCATCCATGGCCAAGGGTTCATCCAAATACCTAGCTCCTTCTATCCTATAAAAGAAGGGGTAGGGGTCCCATTTGGAAGAGGAGAAATAGAGTTGTCCCAACCCTTTAGCTTTCCTTGTGCAAGAAGAGATACAAAGCAAAGAAGTTGGAGGACATTTGGAGATGAGCCCAGGATCAGGATTCGGGGAGCAGTGGCCGGTCTTGACATTTGTAAGTTGATTCATTCAAAGTTAATAATAAATAAATGTTTTTCCCGTCCCACTATATGAGTTCTTCATAGATCAGTAAATATATGTTTGAATCTCTAACCCATTAGTCTGTAGGTAAAATGCATGTGTAGTTTGTTACTTTTTTTGTACGTAGGTCAATCTTGAGAGGATATCTACCAACAAGTGATCAAGCATGAAGAAGGATCAACATCAAACATCTGGAACAAGGTATGTTGGTCTAACTATTATTTTCTGAAAAGGAATGGGGTTTAAGTGTGGGGACGAAGGTAGAAAGTAGATTTCTTTCTGTCATATCCGCATGCATAAGATAACCCTATTTGCTAGTCCGTAAGGGGATTTCCCTCACAACAGTTGTGCCGGTAATAATTTTGGTCTTGGGGAGCTTTCATTTTGGTATTGTTTCAGTTATTGTGGAATAGGAGGTAAAGGTGGTGGAACAAAACCTGGCAGAAGATTCGAAATGTTCTATGGAAACAGAGCATAAGGATGGTTGGGCATAGGGACAATTGGAGCTTGAGGGTTAACTTGGTTATTCCCTCCTATCCATCCTTGAAGCCAAGGATGGTGATACTATGTAGACCAGTTTTTCCAACTCAGTGAGTTCCACTGTTGTGGTTGTTGATGATAAGGTGGAACTTGAGGCTGTAGATTCATGTCTGTAGGCTGATTCCTTGGCTGACATGGCCTCCTAGGTGCATAAGAGGACTCCCCAGGATCCCCACTTCTGTATATGGCTAACAAACCAGGAAATTATGGACATTTTTCAATTGAGAGGTCCTCCATGCAGAAGCCACAAATTGAAATGTTATCTAATGGGCATTCCCTTGAGGAATTCTTCCTCCTACATCTTGGGCAAAATATTCTCATTACTGCATTTTCCTCCTCCTGTTTCTTATTAATATTTAGGGTGTCCAACTGGGACCCTATTGTTCTTAATATATTTGTTTTGAAGTTCTCTAAGAGGTTCCTTATCTTTACCCTTGTGATTCCACATGAACTAACTGGTTTTAAGTTTCTACTATAAGGATCCCAAACATTTTTCCTTGTTTTAGCTCTACTCCTTGAGTAATTCTTACACATTTCATAGATTTCGGCAAATGGTTTATGGGATATGTCACCTAATGCCATCAAGTTAAGTATCTCTAGGTATTCCTCTGAAAATTCTTTAAGGAAAAGAGCCCTGACTGCATCATCTGGAAGGTCATGGTACTTTGATTTCTGTGAGATATAAGAAAACTGTTCCATATAATCCTCACGATTATCCTTCTCTAACTGTTGGATTTTGAAAATATCATTATGAGAATCCTTGGACTTGTAGTAGTCTTGGTATTTCTTAAGAAATATATCTTTCATGGCTTCCCAAGACCTAATACTGGACTCTCCCAACCCCATGAACCATATTAGTGCAGATTCCTTGAGGGTGGTAGGAAAAAGTTTTAGTTTCTGGGCATCTTGTAAATAATTGTAGCTCCTACACAAAATGTCAAACTCAAATAGGAAGGTATCCGGGTCTTCATTGCTTTTACCGTAAAAGGTGGGAAGTGTCGACAGTGGAATGTTTTTCATATTGACATTCTGTGTGGTGTCCAAACTTGGAAATCCGAAGGTAGTTTCGGTTTGGTTTCCAAATTCTTCTCCCTCCTTGTGTCTTAAATTGTTGTGATCCTCTTGATCATCCATATTGGTTTGGTTTCCAAAAAGAGAGTACCTAAATGGTTTTATCCTTGAAGATAACAAAGTATCCCAAGGTTCTTTTCTAAGAAAGGTATCCCTTTGATGGGAAGGTCTTCCTACTGGTTGGATGTCTAGGACTTTACTCGAGCTGGTTGAAATTATTGGTGCCAAGGTTTTTGTTTCAACTTGAGAAACAATTATATTGGATGAACTACCAAACAAAGTATTCACTTATTCAGAGTCAATGATGTCTACAAAATTAGGATCTCCTGATGGTGGTAAAAAAAAAAAAATTGTGTTGGTTAGTTCTACAGAAGGCTCGAGTGGTCTTGCCTCCTGTCCCACTATTATTGATGCTTCAATTTTATGTTCTATAGTTATCCCTATTTTGGTCTCTTCAGAGACTACTTTAGCTATTTGAGTTGAGCTAACCCCTACTTTTTGATATCGATCTGCAGATTTTATGAGTGGAATGTTCCTTCCCCCAAGAAGGTCATAAGGAACCTTGGTCTAAAATTTTGGTTTGGTTTTAATGTATCTTCCCTTTGGGTCCCTAGGTTTGTTCATGAAAGGAAATAAAAAAAAAATTACCATTGGGTTTGGGGGAATCTACTATAACAGATGCGCAGGTTCTTGCCTCTCATCTTAAAGTTCCACCGCCACCAAAATAATGCTAAGGTTTAGAAATGATCTATCTCCTAACTATTTCCTACCTTAAGACAACTCTCCGACAATGACGCCAAAAATGATGGGTATTCTATATGCACTAAATCCCTTAATTAAATTGTCAACCTGAGTTAAGTAAACTTAGAGTTTTAACATTGTATTTGCCAAGGCAGAAAATCTAGAGAAAGTGTTGTCTATCTAAGGGGATGGTATATCTAAAGATTAATATATTTAAGCAAAGACTATCAATTAGAAAATCTTATTAAAGAACTTGAACTATTTACCCTAAGCATATTTAAACAATGGATCGATGGATTATTCCTAAAGAAGAAAATCAAACCCTACTTTGAACAAGTTAACTTATTCAATCTAATGAGCAACATTAAGTAAATTACTTTGATCTTTTATCTTTAAGCAAATAAGCATTCAAGCAACTAACCTATCAAAACTACTCAGCAAGTAAACTCTATTCTTAAAACAAATATATTGAGTAAGTAAACTCTATTCTTAAAACAAATATATTCAACAAGTAAACTCTATTCTTAAAACAAAACTCATATTCATCTCTAACCTGCAAAGGGAAAATCTTAACCTACTTAAACAAAAAGCATCATGACTATATTCAAAAATTAATCAAAACTATTCTTAAGTTGCAATAACAGGAAACTCAAAGATGATAATTATGTCTACGGTGCCTAATAACATCACGATGGCATCTGAAAATTAGTGATAGCTCAAGGGGAAAGAATTCAATATTGACTTCTATGGAGAAATGAAAAGTAAGAACTCAATATTGAATCTAATGAAAGCTTTGCCATCATAGAAGAAACATTAAATATCCTGAAAATCCATGTGATTTCTAAATTTCATACATCAATCATCGATCATAAGAAAAACACTCTTATACTAATTTAAACACACTCTCATAATAACTCAAGTAAATTTGCAAGATTATAAACTCATAACTAAAAGATTAATTCAAATTCAAACTTCTAATTAAAATTGCAATTCAAATCTAGAACTGAGATTTCATAAATTAAACTAAGCTAATCCTATTATTAAAAACTCAGATTGTAAACTAGAATGCTTGTAAAAACATAATCCAAAATCTACTTATATCTTAGCACACTGAAACAAGATTGATAAACACAATAGATTCATGAAAGCATAACTAAAACTGAGAATTAAATCAACTAATAAAACTTGTAACTATTGATCCATCGAAACTTGCAAAAGAAGCTTTGTCTTAAACTAATACTTTGTTCTAAATATTACTCTGTTTCAACCTGCAGAAATCAATTTAACTTTTAACACACCAACTAAGTTAGTATCTTGCAAGCTAGTGACTAAGAAATAAAATACACAACATTATAGATAACTATCTCCTACAAGCAACCTGCAAAAGAGGAATTAAACAATTAATTTCTAAACAACAAATAGAACATTTAAAATGACAAAATACATATAACAGAGAAATGAAGTAAATTATAACTACACAACTAAAGTACATGATCTATCTATCTAAGTAGTCACCCAGACCACTGGTGGGCCCCCAACAGGTCATGGCTACTCCTCAACAGCAAATCGCAAGCTCAAATCAACACGGTTCTGTCATAAAATTAAAAAACACAGTCTAAACACAAGTTTACAGAGATGTCTCAATTACACAATACAAATCTTCTTAAAATTATTCTCCTTGGTTTGGCCACTATTGGTGATATTTATAATGATTACATTTCGAGAGTTAGACCACTAGAAGGTTCGACCTCCTCTAAAAATTGTAAATCCAATTAAATGCGCTCTAACAGTCTTTGGCTTCTAGAAACTGAACGAGCCACTCGACGATTAGCATAACTGCTTAATCTGAGATGTCAAGAGATCAGTAGTTGTAGGCCACGAGGGGGCACAAAACCCAGGTCATCGATTCACCCAGCACAAGCCTCCAATACGCCAACTGCCAACTCTCCTACGCTCCAAGTGTTGGATCGTGTGTCGGATGTAGTTCTAGATGAAGTATCGGATCGGGTGCTGGATGAAGTGTCAAACGAGCTACTGGATGGAGGCTTGGACTGTGAATTCTCACTGTGACACATAGATCACACATTAGATCCTTAGAAACATCAAATCAAATCGAATTTAACTCAAAACCATTGCAAAACATTGGTTTCACATACATGTTATAAAACCATGATGAATTGATAAAAAATCCTTCAAAAACTTCTTCAAAATGGTTAATAAAATATATAATACCGGTGAAAAAAGGATTCAATCATCACCACAAAACAATCAAAACACGAGCCCAACACTACCCTTGGGTTGACATGAATGTCTAATTGGTATGGATTGGTTAGACCAACACCATGTTGTCTTAGACTATCATAACAAGGAATTTACTTGCCTAAATGAAGAAGGGAACCCAAGAACAGTCCAAAGAATTCCTAGGGTATTCATTGTCTGAGAGATCTCAGCAATGCAGCTGAATAAGTGTTACAAGAAGGGCTGCCAAATATTTGCATCTCATATGGAAGAATCACCAAAGGATAAGCTAACAAATATTGAGGATCATGTATTCCTAAAAGATTTTGAGGATCTGTTCAAGGAGATACTAGGACTACCCCCAAAGAGAGATATTTATTTCTCTATAAACTTAATGTGTGGAGCAGCTCCAGTATCAAAGACTCCCTACAGGATGAGTGCACCAGAGATGAAGGAGTAGAAAATGAAACTGGAAGAGCTTCTAAAGAAGGGGTATATATGCCCAAGTGTGTCACCTTGGGGTGCCCCATTTTTATTTGTGAAGAATAAATATGGGACATTGAGGTTGTGTATCGACTTCAGACAATTGAACAAGGTAACTATAAAGAAAAGGTATCCTTTTCCAAGGATTGATGATCTCTTTGATCAGTTAAAGGATGGAAGGATATTTTGAAAGACTGATCTCAGGTTAGAATATCATCAAGTAAGGATTAGAGATGAAGACATCAACAAGACCACCTTTAGGACAAGGTACAAACATTAGGAGTTCACAGTGGTTCCATTTGGGTTATCAAATGCATCAATTGTTTTTAGGTGCTTAATGAATGGTGTTTTCTGAGAATACTTAGAAAAGTTTGTAATTTTATTTTTGGATGAAATCCTTGTATATTCCAAGTCTGAAGAAGAGAATGATAATCATTTGAGGATGGTTGATCTAGATGGATATTGGTGGCCACCCACCTATTCCAACTAGATCCTCGTGTCCGTTTTTGTTTAGCACGTCTTTCTGTACTGCTTTATAATTTTGAGTTTTACACTTCTAGGGTTGTCTGAAGCCTCACACATTATCTAGGTGGAAACGAGTGGCCTCTTGCCTAATCCAAATGGCCTATTTTGTATGTTTTTGTGTCAGCACATCTTGTTGTATTTCCAGGGATGTTTTAAGGCCCTAAACATTGTTTTTTTTTACTCGCCACAATCAGACTGTAGACGGAGTCAGAGTCTGATGACGGAATGTGTATTTATCTGAAATACCTTTCCAACAGGATATCACGCGCCTAAAATGGAGGTCGTATGCAAAATTTATGACCCTAGGAAGTTGAGGTACCAAATTACACCAACTTACCTATAGGGCTCACATGACGTTTGGTGTTTCACCTTATAGGGTTAGGTTTTTGGATGTCTAGGGTTTTGGAATTCATGAGTAATATGAAATGGGCCTATGGAGCCTCATTGTAATACATTCTTCTCAGAAGGATGTGCGTAGTAGCCATATCTCTTCTCAGAGATAAATACCACCATTCGAGCAAGTTTCAGTTCTGCAGTTTTACAGTTTCAACCTATTTCATTATTTAATAGAAGATATTGTTCATTGAATATTTGTGTTATTCTTCCTATCTCTGTGTTTATGGTATTTAGTCTGTAATCAGTTCGTTCTTCTCCTAAATTCAGATCAGTGGTATCAGAGCGGTCTCATCTTCAATTATTTTTCTTCGTGCATGTCCCTGACAAAGTCTGGGTACAAGAAGTTGGGACTCGAACCAATCGAGCCATTAGGAGATCCTATTAAAATGTTGCTCGAGGAATCCCTTGCATGAAAAAGGAATGAAATGATCGACAACTTTGCATAGATACTTTGATGGTTTCCCATGGGAGAATAATCTTCATCAAGTGGCCATGCAACCCTCTTCAAGGTACAGGTAAATTTTGATATTCCATTATTTGAAGGACTGATAGATGCAGATGTTGTAGATAAATGGTTAAATCTACTTGAAGGATATTTTTCGATCCACAATTTTTCTGATCGGGAAAAGATCACTTTTTCACTCCTCAAGGTTGTCCCCCATGTTAAAGAATGGTGGGATACCTACTCTGATCAAAGGGTCATGGAGGAATCTACAATTTTTGTGGTGGCCCCTACTTGGGATTCATTTTGGGACGCCATTAAAGAACAATACTACCATGTTGGAAGCTACGAGGACCAGTACACCAGATGCACCACCTTACATCACACTACTACATATTGAAAATTTTGCAATGACCACTTGTGACGAAAGTACTCTTTCGTCACAACATGCAAGAGAACAAGTTCCTTTTTTCTAAATCCACCCCATATTCATCGCTATCTCGACGCCTTTATTTGGAATAAACAAATATGGTCAAAGTTCATCGCAAGCGCGACAACTGTAGCTTGTCCACTGCGCTTGTGACGAAATTTGACAATAATAATTTACCTTAAAATTGACCGTTGAAAATGATAAAAAATTCTTGCGACAACTGTAGTTTTTTTGTCGCGCTTGCGATGAACTTTGACCATAATAATTGACCTTGAAATTGACCGTTGAAAATGACCTAAAATAAATAGGTGGAAAAGAAATATTTTTAGCTCACTATCGTCGCAAGTGTGATGATAGTGACCTAAAATTGGCCTATAAATATTTGACGATTTAAAGATGTTGCAACAATCTTGCTATAACAATGACAATTCCAAAAGGGTAGTTTTGTGCGGAAAAATGTCACAGAATGTTGTTAGAGGTGGGGAAAAAAGTAAAGCGGGTGAAAAGGGTGATGGTAGATGTTATTTTCCTTGTAAAAAATGTTTCCTCAGACATCCCGTAATAATTTTAATAGCAACAAATACAAAAAATGTTATTTTATATTATACTAATGTGACTACATGTGTACTGTTATTTTCAGATACTTTCGAAGTTATATAAATATATGTTAATTTATTAATTGACAATGCATATTTTACATATCTGACATATTGCAGTTGAAACACCACAAGGCTATGTGGTACAATGGTCGTAAATTCCGCATCAAACAATTGAATGAAACAAGGAAAAATTCTGATAGTGGGATAACTGCAGTATTCTAGGTTACTAATGTTTCCTCTAGGAATGACAGACATCCCCGAGAATCTAAAAATAGATACTATGGGTATTTAAACGATATACTTGAGTGTGACTTTAATTCCTTCAAATTAGTTTTGTTCGATGTCAAATGGTATAGGTTACGAATGCATGAACATGATGAGGAAATAACTGCTATTCAACATGCCAATGGATTTCCAATTATTAAAACAACGATGTTTGAATGAGGACATGATCGCTATGTTTTTCCAAGCCAATGTGAACAGGTATTTTACTCAAATGTTCCAGGTGAACGGGATTGGTCATTTTTTGTTAGATATGATCCAAGAGGAAGGACAATTAAGTATACTCATTTACAAAAAGAGGATGATATTGAAGATCAAGAAGATGGTTCGACAGAATATCAGACAAAGATGGAAGATCATGGAGGGTCGATAGATGAAGAAAACGAAGAAGATCATGATCTAGGCATAGGAGACAATATTACAATTCTTGATGATGATGTCGATGAAAATATGCTCGAAAATTACATTGATGATGATGATGATATCATCAATCCTTTCAACATCGTTTCAAAACCAGATGATGATACAGATGTCGAGTTTGATGAAGAATATCAAGATAGAGAATAAGGATGATTACACAAATGTTGAGGTTGGATTAGGTACGTGACTATATAATATTTTAATTTGTATGAATTATTCTCTTAAAATAATTTACTTTTAATGTCATGGGTTAATTACATGTTTTTAAGTTTTATGCGACGTTTTTATATTCTAGGTTACATGTTGTTTAATTATTATTTGAAACCTTAAAATAGTTGTCAATATAGTAAAGTGCATGGTAGACTAAAAATATCATTTATAAACACATAATTTCATGTACCTTCATTAATTTTTATTTTTTTAGTTTCTATGCATGAATCTTAATAGGACGTTGCTTTCGATTACTTTATATTTTGTAGATTGGGTTTTGGGGATCAATTGAGAGTGATGTGAAGGGGAGGGGAGGGGCCATGTGAGATTCCACCTTCACGTGGTTGGCCTTGTTCAGTAGAGGATAAATTATTATTGAAACCAAGAGAAGCTATTTCATTTTTATACCATCATGATTGTATAAGATTTCATCAATATTGTTACCTATTTGAATCTTCTTAGAATTGAGATTCAATACATAGTCGTTGAAAAAAGACAAAAGACTTATGTAGAAGATATTAATTTGGTCTTTCTATGGGAAATTTTATGCCATTAGTATGTAATTTTTTAAAAAAATAATGGATCTTGGGGACTACACCATGGTCAAGGAACGAGGAATGAGGAACGATGAACGAGGAACAAAAATTGCACGAGGACTAGACATCGACAAGAGGGACCTGCGAATGGGGCCAACGTTGAAACTTTTTCAAACAGTTTTTGAATGCATTGAAATTTGTCATGGATAGACTATTGGCATGCCTTAAATATATGGGAGGGTTTCTGGACTCAAATTTGAGTGACACACCCACTTTCTTCCATCATCAATTCATCATGTAAACCATAAACCCTAATTTTCTTTCAGAGTACCCAATTTGGTTGACGCAAGTTTTAGACTTTCATCGGTATTTATTCATTTTGATTTCAAGTTCTACATTAATGTATATAAAATGTATCTACTCCATTTTTTTTTATGAAAAATCCCTCTATTTCGTTGATTTCTTAATCAACACCATCAAGATACTAGAGATGGGCAACATGGACCTGTGACTGGGGCCAACGTTGAAATTTTTTCAAACAGTTTCTGTATGCACTTAAATTTTTCATGGATAGAATATTGGCATGCCTTAACGATATGGGAGGGTTTTTGGACTCAAATTTGAGTGACACACCCACTTTATTCCATCATCAATTCATCATGTAAACCATAAACCCTAATTTTCTTTTAGAGTACCCAATTTGGTTGACACAAATTTTAGGCTTTCTTCAGTCTTTCTTCATTTTTATTTTAAGTTATAAATTAATGTATATACAATGTATCTATGTCATCGTTGTGATGAAAAATCCCTCTATTTCCTTGATTTCTTAATCAACACCATCAAGATACTAGAGGCAGGCAGCATGGACCTGCAAATGGGGCCAACGTTGAAATTGTTTCAAACAGTTTCTGTATGCACTGAAATTTGTCATGAATAGAATATTCGCATGCCTTAACAATATGGGAGGGTTTATGGACTCAAATTTGAGTGACACACCCACTTTCTTCCATCATCAATTCATCATGGAAACCATAAACCCTAATTTTCATACGTTCTAGTAGATATGTTAATGATCCCAAGTTTCATATTTGTATTTGACTGAAGGTCCAACTAGTTTTCAAAGTATCAAATTGAAATTTCAAGTTGATAAACCAAATATGAAATGAATCCAAGCATCATTTGATATCATCGCAAGAGAGGTGAATGTAAATAATCTTGCGACGCATTTGCTATACTATCGACGAAAAAAGTTCGTCGATAATTTTATGCCATTAGTATGTAGTTTTGTACAAAAATAATGGATCTTGGGGACTACACCATGGTCAAGGAACAGGGAATGAGGAACGATGAACGAGGAACAAAAATTGCACAAGGACTAGACACTCACAACAGGGACCTGCGAATGGGGCCAACGTTGAAATTTTTTCAAACATTTTTTGTATGTACTGAAATTTGTCATGGATAGAATATTGGCATGCATTAATGATATGGGAGGGTTTCTAGACTCAAATTTGAGTGACACACCCACTTTCTTCCATCATCAATTCATCATGGAAACCATAAACCCTAATTTTCATATGTTCTAGTAGATATGTTAATGATTCCAAGTTTCATATTTGTAT
>SNQJ01S0025932.1:0-50131 GCA_010110895.2 Picea sitchensis
GTGGCAATTGAATTTCAGTCAAGTCACTAAAATCATTTCCAAAAATAAATTATACAACTCTAAATAAAAGGGGAAGATATTTCCTCCATCCAACATGTTATGATGATGATCCCAAGAAATACAAAATTGTCATAAAATAATGACAACCTTCCTAATTAGACCACCCTTCTGAAATAAACTATGTAAATAGTACAACATAGGGAAACTAATGTGCTTTCCATCAGTAATATGGTGTGCTAGTGTCACAATGTAAAGGAAGAAGCACCCAATCTCCTCTAGTTTGAAAGATTGTAATCTCAATTGGCCCTCAGTTACCTACAAGTCAACAAGGCCAATAATATTTGCATCGATGTATCTCTAGATATATGTAAGTGGAGTCTGTCTTGCAACACCAAGCAACAAATCAGGGAAATGGGGAAATTTCTACATGTGCTTGGATAGACCAATCATGAAATAAGTATATTACTCTATGGGATGGTACTACATATTAGAACCAACCCTAAATTCTTGACTTCCATGATCCCAATTACTGATAAACTATGTTGATAAATTTGTATTCCCCTTAATGGATTAACATTCCTCATAAAACTTTAGGAGGCTAGATCCATCAAAAGTTGCTAGTGTCACAATGAAAAGGAAGAAGCGCTCAATCTCCTCTAGTTTGGAAGAATGTAATCTCAATTGGCCCTCAGTAACCTAGAAGTCAACAAGGCCAATAATATTTGCACCAATGTATCTATAGATAATATATGTAAGTGGAGTCTCTCTTGCAACACCAAGCAACAAATCAAGGAAATGGGGGAATTTCTACATGTGCTTGGATAGCCTAATGATGAAATAAGTATATTCCTCTATGGGATGGTAATAAATATCAGAACCAACCCTAAATTCTTGACTACCATGATCACAATTACCTATAAACTATGTTGATAACTTTGTATTCCCCTTAATGGAGTAACACTCCTCATAAAACTTGAGGAGGCTAGATCCATCAAAAGTTACTAGTGTCATAATGAAAAGGAAGAAGCACCCAATCTCCTCTAGTTTGAAAGAATGTAATATCAATTGGCCCTCAATGTTGGCCCTTGACCAAGTCTTGGGATATCCTTGGTCAATTTTCACCTATTTTGGGACTTCGACAGTCTGTCGAAGGTGGAGCGCAAGATGAAGCAGAGATCGCAGGATCTCGGCCCCTTTTTGGGTCCTTTTTGGGATTTGGGATTATGTAACAAGTATGGGGATGCTGGCCCATGGGTTTACCCATGCTTAGACCTATTTTGTAAAGTATAAATAGATGTCTAGGCAATGTAAGGAGAAGCGCATATATATCTGTGTGATATGGAGCTAAGTGCTAAGGATGGATTGTAGATGCTTTGCACATACTGTGTGAGACTTGCAGAGCTACATCCAAGTAATTGTAAGAAGGCTTGGTGTTGTACCCTAACTCTAAGAAGGAGGATCTAGCAGAGTGTGTGTAGATATCCTGTCTTTTGTGGAGTAGGATTTTGATGCTATGTGCCTGTAAGAAGCTTGATTGAAGATAATAAAGAAGAAGAGTTGGTGGACGTAGCCCCAGGGTGGGGGTGAACCACGTACATGTTGTGTTGCTATGTTTTGTGCGATGTGTTAATGTGTTTATGTCTTTAATTCCTAAGTTCTTTGATATAGGTGGATAGATTAGTTTATGCTTTGTGCTAACGATGTATATGGATGTTAGATATGAACTATATGAACTTGCTTAATTCTTAGATCTTCTAGATCTAATATATCTCTTTATGCTAAGTTCTTAGATACGTTAGATCTGAAGGAATGTTGTGATGTTGTGTTTTTATCTGCGGAGTAGATACTAAGTTGAATGTTGATGAACTGTAGTTCCTAAGTGCTATGTTAAGTATTACAATCACAGGTATGTGTCTCAGCTAAGGTTGCAGACACCTGAGTCCTGCAACCACCCCTGACTCTACCTCAGGTGAGACTTCATCTATTTCGCAGGTGTTGCCGAAAGGGCCAGTATTTAGGGGTTTTTTTGTGTGTTGTTGTATCTCTACCCCTATGCCAACAAATGGTTCCATTGTCGGGACCTGAAAATGTGATTGTTGGGAACTGAGGAAGAAGAAGCTTTATGCAAAGATCCAACCTGAAATTGTGAAAGCTCTGTGCATAGATCTGTTGCTCTAGTGCACAGTACTCTACTTAGTTTTTGAAGCTCTGTGTTAAAGAAAAGAAGTTTGATCGGAAGAAAAGAGGTAAGATTTGAAAGCTTTGTGCTCTGAGAAAGGTAAAAGTGATAATTTTTTACTAAAAGAGGTAAGATCTGCAAGCTTTGTGCTTTGATAAAGGTAAGAATATTGGAAAACTCTAGATCTGAAATCTTTGTGTTCTATAGAAGTAAGATAAGTGGAAAAAAAAAATTCTAAAGTATGGATCTAGGCATGTTTGATAAGATTTGTCCTAGCTTGAAAACTAGGGCACTAATAGATGAAAGAAGATTTGATATGAGTAGATCTTATAAGAATAGTGAAAGATATGTTATAATTATGCATAGAAAGAATATTTGGACTAACAAGTGGATGCAGGATCCTAGAAAGAAATGTTTGCAGGTTAGCTACCATGATCCTAGCGTGCAGTACAGGAAGAGATGGGAATCATTTAAAAGAAAGAGAGGATTAACCCTCTATTACAGTTGCAGAAAACCGAGACATCTTGCTAGGGAAGGCCCTAGGAGAAGACCTAGTTGTGTTTGTTGCAAAGCTATGGACAATGAAGTATTGGATTGCCCTAGAATGATTGCTAAGATTGAAGGAATGAACATGAGACAAGAAAACCCTAAGGCAGATCTAGAAACTACGATTATGGAAGAACCCTAGAAAGAATCAGAGAAAGTATTGCTACAGATAAAAGACAACCTGAATGACAACCGACATGTCAGCTTATCAGAGATATTCAAATAAAAATAATGCATAGAAGAAAGAATAGGAGACTTCGACATTGACTGTGTTCTAGATGAGGAAACATGGGTGAATATCATGACAGAAAGAACTTGGGAAGCTATAGGAAAGCCTTCTATGATTCCTTCATTAGGAGGAATAGGACTATTCAAAGGAAAGTCGATCAACCTAGGTGGAAAGATCACCCAGATACCTATGAATTGCAATGGGACTTCAACAAAGGAGGATTTCGAGATTGTTAAATTTATTGAGAACAGTGCCCCATTTACCATGTTGCTAGGAAAACCTTGGATTGAAAGATATCAGGCCAGAAGGAAGGAAGAAGAAAAAGTTTTAGAGAAGAAGAAACAAGAGTTAAAAGATTTCATGACTAGAAGGATCGCACACTTGATTGAAGAACAGAAGAATAGATCGAAGCTATTTAACACCAGAGACCCGGATGTCGAAGTTGCAAGAACACTAGAAGACCCAGAGAATATTGAAGTACCTATTCCAGATAAAGAAGAAGCATCACCCTAGAATCTTAGGAAAGAATCTCAACAACGCGAAGTAACTATTCCAAAAGCAGATAAGAATCAAAATGGAAAAAGGAATACCGAGATGAAGCTCACTGAAAAGAAGGCCAGAAAGATAACTAAGAAGAGAGATAAGATCGAAAAGTTACAGAAGGTTCCAGAGGGAACTTCGCAGAGGAAAAATTTTCAAAATTGGAGCTTCGTCGGGATAACAGAACAGCGCCACATGGAACTTCGCCAGGGTGAAGAAATATAGTCATTGGGAACAATATAACCGTTCGGCTGACCGTCTGAACGGGTAGAAAGGCATTTATGGTTCACCACCAGACCGTTGGACCCCGTCCTAACGGACAGAACAGAGTTAATGAAGCCTTCTCACCCGTTGCAAGAGATTCGTTGCCAAGTTATCTATTTATCTCATTGCGCCATGCACCGAGAACACTTTTTATAACCGTGAATCTGATCTCGTTGACTCATTGATTTTACACAGTGATCATTGTGCTATTGTCCTCTATCCCATTGCAATGTCTAAGTTACTCCTCGAACCCGAGATTTCCAACTCCGAGCGTGTATGTCGGACGATTTCAGTGCTGCAGAGAAAGTTGTCGAAGAAGTTCTCATCGACCTCATGACTGAACGAGTAATGTCTATGTCTGCAAGTATACAGGCATTATCAATGAGAGGAATGCAAGCCTCTCCATCGACTGCTCACGGAGCTAGATCATCCTGACCCTCAGCGGAAAAGAGAACCAAGCACAAAGACGACCTAGCAAATGCGAAGCTGATTCCAACCATATTGCCCAATTACATCCCACCTATGGCTGGCGCAATGAATCGTGATAGTGTACCAAGAGATTTTGAGTACACCATGGTCACTGTGTACCTCCAGAAGGGGATACACGTAGTTCGAACAGAGCAGGATAAGATCACAACATTGAAGTTCAGCGAATTCAACCTAGGATATCGCAAGATCTATGGTATGCTCGCCCTGTACAAGTACCTAACCAGAACGAAGGGGAAGAATTCAAAGATAATTCCCCATCCGTGGACAATGAACCTTGCACAGTCCACCCTATTGAATGTCATGAAGATCCCACACTTCAGAACACACCAGGAAGTCAAGGCATGTGTCAAGCTGCTACTGTCGTGTTACCATGGCAGATACTTATGGCTAGACCGTTGTATTACAGTTGACCCAACATTGATCCATAGGATCACAGGACTGAGTATGCAAGGACCTGACCCGCAGGAGTTTTATCCAGGAAAATACGCAGATCACGCGTTGGCACAGAAGATCAAGGATACATATGGCAATGTTGAGAAGGGAACAAGAGGCTACACGGTAGCTTCCATCCAGAGTGGCGTAGTGCGCCCAGCAAGCCAACTGATAGTTGGAAAGTTAGTAAGGAAGAACTGACCTACGCAGGTCACTGGCTTTATCGTTGACCTCACAAGGAAGTGCACGGAAGGCCTACAGATGAGCTAGGAGAAGTACCTAGTTAACCAGTTGGAACTAGACTATCCAAAAGCACAGGATCAAGGTTATGAATTTCATTTCAACTGGCTCCTGATCCTCATTGAATTTGTTTCCTGGGAGATGTCGGAAGGTGTGACCTTCCCAGACATAGAGCAGTTCGAACTGCTTGCTGCGAAGTTTGCTACCCTTTGGTATTCAAGAGATATGAACAAATAGTGGCAGTCGAATGATGTGTTTCATACATATTTCCTCGAGCTAAAGAGAGCCATCGAATATGAGCCTCGCATGACTTCGAACACATTACAAAGGTTCTGACCCCTGATGAAGTTCAGCGTAGATCGACACTTCATCTACATTACAACAGGCGCAGATGAACATAAAGAGTAGCTCCAGTCATATTATAAACTTACAGAATAAGACCTTGAGGAGATCGTTAAGGAATGGTCTGTTGACCTCTCATCCCCGTCGATCCTATAGAGATATATGATATTTACATCCCAGAGGACACTCATAAAGAACAGAATACACCCAAGAAGACTGAGGAGGTCCAAAATTTAAGTAGCACCTTAGGAAAGATTGCTTTAGTGTCACCTAACCGAGGGGGTGATGATGAAGTAGAAGCTGAATAGAAGCCAGGCGAAGTAACACCACCCAGAGATGAGCTTGAACCCTTAAAGAAGAGGAATTTTTCCCCCCAAAAACCTTCTTCCCGAAAGAAATTGAAAGCCACCATGACCAAGATGCAGACTATCCTCACCTATGATGATTTTGACTTCATCATAGTAGCCCTAAACGACGCTTCACTAGAAATAGAAAAGAAACAAGAAGCCAAGAAGGAAGAAATGTATGAGAGAATTGGAGTCAAACTTCAAGGGGTACAGCAGGCCCTTCAGTCCAGCCACGTAATCTCCACTGCGCCCCTGCCATCGGGAGAATCAGAGTTGGGAGATGAGCCATCCCAACTCCACCGACTTGTTGATACAGTCGAAGCTCGCCTTCAACGAGCAAAAGAAGAAACATAACAAGCCACCTAGGCCTTGAAGCAAGTGCAAGGCATACTCGTAGAACAATGCAATGCTGCAGAATAGGAAAAGATTTCTCTCCAAGCGAAGTTCGAGGAAGAAAAAGCACAGATGAAGCAAGGAAAAGAACAGTTGCTCGCGGAGCAACTCGAAGTGAAAGAAGCGGTCAGTAGAGCACTTCGCTCTGTGACAGTCTTATAAATAAAGGCAGAGGATCGAGTCACGTAGCAAGTAGACCAGTTCGCAAAATCCATCCAATAGCTACAGTAACGCATAGCAGACTTAGAGCTCCACACAGTGCCCGAGACTCAGCAGGATGTAAGGGATCAAAGAGAAGCAACCGCCCGGAGTGTAGTTGAAAGGATAAAGGCCCTTGCCATGGAATGCATGCAGCTGAGTAATCGCAGTGCCTAGACGTATGAGAAACTCACTGAGAACCCAGAATTGCAAGAACTGGAGTCACAGCTCTAGGAAGAAAAGTAGCAAGCAGAGACAATACAGGCGCATTTGAAGCCCCTATCAGCTATAGAAAGAATGAAGTGATCCCAAGAGAAACGCACCGCCCAACAGCAGATCCACACTATCCAGAGCAGAGTTATGGAAGTAACTCAGAGGCTCCAACCTATACAAGATAAGGCTTACCAATTGTTCACAGAGGTCGAAGGCCGAGGAGCAGAACTCGAGCAGGTTGTCACTGCAGTTGAACAACGCCTAAAAGGACCTGTCAATGATGTAGTCATCCAAGAGTTCGTTGAACATGAAGTTGTGGCAGAACAACAAGTTGAAGCAGCTTGAGCCACGCTCGAGGATTTTGAAGCAGAACTGCCCAGACCAAAGTGACTCGGGATGAGTCACAGGTGAGTGTTGGGGGCCTATTGGCCCTTGACCAAGTTTTGGGAGATCCTTGGTCAAGTTTGACCTATTTTTGGACTTCGACAGTCTGTCGAAGGCAGAGTGCAAGACGAAGTAGAGATTGCGGGATCTCGGCCCCTTTTTGGGTCCTTTTTGGGATTTGGGATTATGTAACAGGTATGGGGATGTCGGCCCATGGGTTTACCCATGCTTAGGCCTATTTTGTAAAGTATAAATAGATGTCTAGGCAATGTAAGGAGAAGCGCATATATATCTATGTGATATGGGGATAAGTGATAAGGATGGATTGTAGATGCTTTGTGCATACTGTGTGAGACTTGCAGAGCTACATGCAAGTAATTGTAAGAAGGCTTGGTGTTGTACCCTAACTCGAAGAAGGAGGATCTGGCAGAGTGCACGCAAATCTCTTGTCTTATGCGGTGTAGGATTTTGATTCTATGTGCCTGTAAGAAGCTTGAATGAAGATAATAAAGAAGAAGAGTTGGTGGATGTATCCCCAGGGTGGGGGTGAACCACGTACATGCTGTGTTGCTATGTTTTGTTCGATGTGTTAATGTGTTTATGTATTTACTTGCTAAGTTCTTTGATATAGGTGGATAGATCTGTTTATGCTTTGTGTTAACAATGTATATGGATGTTAGATATGAACTATGTGAACTTTCTTATTGCGTAGATCTACTAGATCTAATCTATCTCTTTATGCTAAGCGCTTAGATATGTTAGATCTGAATGAATGTTGTGATGTTCTGTTTTATCTACGGAGTAGATACTAAGTTGAATGTTGATGAATTGTACTTGCTAAGTGCTCTGTTAAGTATTACAATCACATATATGTGTTCCAGCTAAGGTTGCAGACACCTGAGTCTTGTAACCACCCCTGCCTCTACCTCGGGTGAGACTTCATCTGCTTCGCAGGTGTTGCCGAAAGGGTCGATAGTTAGGGTTTTTTCGGTGCGTTGTTGTAGCATTAAACCCTGGGTCTGGCCCTGTGCCAACACTCAATAACCTAGAATTCAACAAGGCCAATAATATTTACACCGATGTATCTCTATATATATGTAAGTGGAGTCTCTCTTGCAATACCAAGAAACAAATCATGGAATGGGAAAAATTCTACATGTGCTTGGATAGCCCAAAGATGAAATAAATATATTCATCTATGGGATGGTACTACATATCAGAACCAACCTTAAATTATTGACTATCATGATCCCAATTACCGATAAACTATGTTGATAACTTTGTATTCCCCTTAATGGATTAACACTCCTCATAAAACTTGAGGAGGCTAGATCCATCAAAAGTTGGTGAGTCTAAGGTGTAAAAGGATGAGGAAGAAATCATTTTCCCTCTCTTTAGTCTCCCATATATTCATGAAATTATATGGGTTGACCTATTGTTGTTTTCATTGTCATTTATTCACATAGAATTATCATTAGTCAAATATATCTATAAAAAAAAAACAATTTATGGAAAATTATCATTTGTAATATTCATACAATATTGAACTTAGTTTTTGTTTCTTAAAACATGTATAAAATTAACCAATGCACCCAATTTACACAAACACACCATGAACAGTCTGAACAAATTTCAAAATCACACTAACTACACATGTGCACTCCAATTATCCTAATGCATTATAAATCATGATCTTATTAAATATTTCTCACATTGATTAGACTAATAAGTTTGGAAATGTTATCAGTTATTCACGCAAATTCAATATTGATGCATCATGTTTACTTAAATGTACCATTGTTGGAGTGCCACTATATTTTTAAGAATACCACTATAAAATGCATACCTACATTTATTAACATATCAAGAAGGTGCACTTATAATGGCATACCTCCCATGATGCATTCATATATTCATTCGTGCATCAAAGAGTTCAAAAAATTCAATGGAAAAATTAAAATTTTAACTCTTTCGGGTGTGCTTATAATGTACAGAATCACAGTTCAATGGTGTGTCCTATTTAAGCATTGTAAGTTGATGCAGGTGACTACATTGTTTTTATATATCAATGTGTGCATTGTCACCCTCTAAAATTTTTTAAAAGGATGTGCAGTGTTTTTAAACTTACTTGGATCGGTATGGACAATGTGTTTATAAATCTATTAACACACTGGATAGCATGAGAAATATTGATACTTTAAATATGAATCTATCTAGTGCACTTATGATGTGTTGGAGCACTAGTCAATTGTATAGATTGTATGGGAACTGATGGACAATGCAAGTCAAGCATTATGGATGCATTGACATAAATTTAAAGGGAAAAAAATCAAATTAAAGCCAAATTTAAATTTTTAATCCATTGAAAAAGTAAATTAAGTGATAAAAAATAATTTATCTAGTCTCTTCTCTACCAAGGCATTGTTGTTGCATAGAGAAAAAATGAAAAACTCGGTATTATTTAGAAAATTCCAAAATGAACACAAGTCCACTATGGAAGCAAAGGTATTGAGGAATTGGTAAATCCAATAGCATCAAGAAAGAGGGTGGTCATAGAGGATAGTAAGCATTTGTGCTTGTGTTGGTGTCAAAAAGCACTAAGCGACTGGTATAAATGAATTTGGTGTTTTTTTTAAAATTACCTTACCATGATGTGCTTATTGTTTTTACGCCCTAGTGTGGTTGAAACATATGTGGTGCACCGACATGATTATTTTAGAAAAAAAGGTTAATATTTGTAAAAATACTTTAACCTACCTCAATGTGCATGTGATCTGGATTTATAAATGGAAAGAAATGAAATACATATGTATAACAAAGAAACACACATAGATACAATGAAACTTGACTTCTATTAATAAAGATAACATGTTGAAACTGTAAAATGCATAATGAAACAAACTTGCTCGAATGGTGGCAGTTTATCTCTTAGAAGAGATGTGATAGCTACGCTCATTCGCAAGAAGATGAACTACAATGAGGCTCCAAAGGAATTTTTCATATAAAAAATAAATGAGAAAACCCTAAACATTCAAAATCCTAACCCTGAGATATGAAAAGCCAAAGGGTTTGCGGGCCTCAAAGGGGGTAGTTGATACGTCAACTTCTCGAGGGCATAACTTTTGCATACGATCTCTGTTTGAGACGCTCGATACACCGTTGGAAATTTCTAGCCGAGGAGTACACATTACATTCATCCTGGCATTTTCCTTAGCTAAAATTTATCCACTGCTGAGCCAAAAAAACACTGTTTAGGGCCTCAAAATGACCCCAGAAGTTTGGGACCCGAAAAACTGTAAAACACTACCAAAATGGAAAATTGTTATTTGAGCCAGTGAAACAAGTGGGTGGCTACCGATATAAACCTGAATCAGTACTCCACCTTTAGGAATAAATGGTCTCCATTAGATTGAGTGCCCCCATCATATGGGGAAAATTTCGTTGAACTTGGCCCCTAGTGAGACACTGTACTTGGTGCAGGAGCTGCCCTACTTTGACAACCCGATAAAGCTGGATCCTCTGTTAGTGAGTACCATTAATATGAGTGTCCATGATTGGATCAATGGATTCATGTTCCATGAATCCATGGTTGATCTCTTTCGGTGTCAACTGTTGTGTGATATCTGATGTGTCCAATAATGGTGGGAAGTATGGCCTAAGTAGGTCCACATTGAACACTGGGTGCAGGCCAAGGAAGGGAGGAATACTTAGCTCAAAAGAATTATCACCCACAACCTTGGTGATGGTGTAAGGTCCATATAAAAGTGGACAAAGATTCTAATGGGGCCATGTAAGGTGCTCTTTCTACAAATGCAACCATACCTTGTCTCCCACATGAAACTTGTGTGGAACCCAGTGTTGATCATGGAATTTCTTGTACTTGGCATTGGCTTTCTGCAAAATGTCATGGACCTATTGGTGAATGTGTTGAATCTATTCAATGAACTTGGTGGATTTGTTGGCCTCAAACTGAACATGGGACTATTCTTCCTGTGTGGTCGCAAGGGGTAGTGCAACATTAATGGGACCCAATGGTTGAAATCCCAGCCCCACCTAAAAGGGGATGTGTTCGGTCGAGCTATGGAGAGATTTGTTGTAGTTTTGATGAACATAGGGGAGACTCTCATCCCATGTGTGTGGATGCTTGGAGTTGTACATGTGAAATATATGAATGATCATCTGATTGACAACCTTTGTTTGGCCATCATTTTGGGGGTGGAAGGCAGTGAATTTGGTGATCTTGGTGTCCAACAATGACTAGAGGCTNTCATCCCATGTGTGTGGATGCTTGGAGTTGTACATGTGAAATATATGAATGATCATCTGATTGACAACCTTTGTTTGGCCATCATTTTGGGGGTGGAAGGCAGTGAATTTGGTGATCTTGGTGTCCAACAATGACTAGAGGCTCGACTAAAATTTGTTGAAGAACATGTTATCCCGATCTGATATGATGGTATGTGGTATCCCAAAATGTACCAACACTCATTCAAAGAAAATATTGGCAGTGGCCTCCGCTATGATTCTCTTCTTGCAGACCATCAGAATGGTCATCTTAGAAAATCGATCAACAACCACAAAAACACAGTCATTTCCTTGTTTGGTTGAAGGAAGGCCAGACATATATTCCATCGAGATGGATTACTAGGGCCTGTCGAGAATAGGCAGAGGGGTGTACAGGCCTTGCTTCTTAGTGGTTGGTTTTGAAGTGATGCATGCAATGCAGGACCTGCTTTACTTTCTGACAACTTATCGAAGATTCGGCCTATAGAAAAGATTTTGTAGTATGGCCACGGTCATTTCCATGCCAAAATGTTTTTCCATCTGATTGTAGTGAGCTTCCCAAATTAGCTTCACATGCTCTCTTGAAAGAACATAGAGGTGGCCCATATGGAATAACAGATCATCTTGAAGGTGAAATTCAGTGATAGTTGTGCATGTGCCCAAAAACTAGTACGTGGTAGCGAAGTCAAGATCAGTCTTGTAGAGTAGGGGCCACTCAGAGGCCTCATGTATGTAGGAGTGGAGCATCGTGGTTAGGGCGGAAAATGGAGGTCGAATGAGATAGTTAGTGACACAATTGATGCTCCATGTCTTATACTTGATGTTGAGATGGAATTGTTGCAAGTATGTGGACCACTTTTGATGGTGGTCGTTCTACAATTTACCTTGTGTCTATATGAACGGCAGAGGCTTGTCATCAATGTGGAGCATTGCCTCCTTCCCGAGAATGCAATGCTTCCATTGGCGACAAGATTGTACAATGGAAAACATTTCTTTGTCATAGGTGGGGTAATTACGGACGACATCTAATAGTGTCTCACTATGATATTCCACTGCATGATCGCGTTGAGTGAGAAATGTTTCCACAACATAGTCTGAAGTTGTTCTTTCGGATTCATCGTATCAGTTTTTAATTTGACGTTTCTAACCAAACAAATGTGTTCCATCATCAGGAAGAGTTTAAGATATGAAGGAAATCTAATAAATCATCAAGTGTATATATATGAAAAGTTTTTTAGTAAGGAGTTGACTTATTATCACATAGGCGTCTCTACATCTTTTCAAGAAATTTAGATCAGATTTCCTTCTCGCTAATTGCAATCGCATCCGCTCAAAATGTCATATTTTATCAGTTGTCTCATGTCCGTACAAGGTCAATATTTATTTTCTAAGACTTTTGCAACCAGTGTTATGATAAGGTAGTTATTTCATATTCATCGCATCAGTTTTTTATTCGATGTTTCAGACCAAATAAATGTGGTCCATCATCAGGAACAGTTTAAGCTATGAAGTAAATCTGATAAATCATCAAGTTTATATACATGAAAAGTTTTTTAGTAAAGAGACAACTTATTATCACATCGGCGTCTCTACATATTTTCAAGAAAGTTAGCTCAAATTTCCTTCTCGCTAATTGCAATCGCATCTACTCAAAATGTCAAATTTTATCAGTTGTATCATGTTCGTACAGGGTCATTATTTTTGTTCTAAGACTTTTGCGACCATTGTTATGATAAGGTAATTCTTTCGGATTCATCTCATCAATTTTTAACTCGACGTTTCGGACCAAACAAGTGTGGTCCATCATCAGGAAGAGTTTAAGATATGAAGGAAATATGATAAATCATCAAGTGTATATATATGAAAAAAAATTTAGTAAAGAGACAACTTATTATCACATCGTCGTCTCTACATCTTTTCAAGAAAATTATATCATATTTCCTTCTCGCTAATTGCAATTGCATCCGCTCAAAATGGCATATTTTATCAGTTGTATCTTGTCCATACACGATCAGTATTTATGTTCTAATACTTTTGTCACCAATGTTATGATAAGGTAGTTCTTTCGGATTTATCGCATCAGTTTTTAATTCGACATTTCAGACCAAAAAAATGTGGTCCATCATCAGGAAGAGTTTAAGATATGAAGGAAATCTTCCTGATGATGGACCACATTTGTTTGGTCTGAAACGTCAAATTAAAAATGGATGTGATGAATATGAAAGAACTACCTTATCATAACACTAGTCGCAAAAGTATTAGAGAAGAAATACTGACCCTGTACGGACAGGATACAGTTGATAAAATACAACATTTTCAGCGGATGCTATTGCAATTAGCGAGAAGTAAATCTGATCTAATTTTCTTGAAAATATGTAGGGACGTCGATGTGATAATAAGTCAGCTCTTTACTAAAAAAAAAAATCATATATATACACTTGATGATTTATCAGATTTTCTTCATATCTTAAACTCTTCCTGATGATGGACCACATTTTTTTGGTCTGAATCGTCGAATTAAAAATCGATGCGATGAATCTGAAAGAACTACCTTATCATAAAACTGGTCGCAAAAGTCTTAAAACAAAAATAGTTTGAAGCATCGGTCTCAATTTCAAAAGGTTGTTGCATATCGAGGAAGGATAGTACTAGGGCTGAGCACAAGTGATGTTTTAGATCATCTAATTCTTTTTGTTGTGATTTCCCCCACACAAACTTTTCCTTGACACCACCCTTGGTCACTTGGTTGAGGGCCCATGGAATATGGGAGAATCCCAACATGAACCTGGGATAGAAGTTGGAAAGTCCTAAGAAGCTATGAAGTTTAGTCAGTGTGTTCAAGGCTGGCCAATCACGAATGAACTAGATCTTGGATGGATCCACATGTACACCATGCTCATCAATAATGTAGCCTAGGTATTGGACCATGTTCGTGTTGAAGGAGCATTTTTCCAAGTTAGCATATAGCTTGTGTTGTCAAAGAGTGTGAAGGACTTGTTGAATATGTTGCAAGTGTTATTCCTAAGTCTTGTTTAAGATTAGGATGTCATCGAGATATACCACAACAAAATAATTGGTGAAGGACCACAATATATTTTCCGTCAACCTCATGAAATTTGTTGGAGCATTTCTTAAGCCAAATGGCATGACTAGCCATTCGAAAAGGCCTTATTTGGACTTGAAAGTAGTCTTCCATACATCAGTCTATTCTATTGGGACCTGGTGGAAGCCGGAATTCATATCAATATTATTGAAGTACTTGTCCCCCTTGAGATGGTGAAGAAGGTCGTCAATTAGAGGAATTGGGTATCGATTTCTGACTTTGATTTTGTTTAGGGACCTGTAGTCAATACAAAGTTTCCAAGTCCCATATTCATTCTGCATGAGTATAATTGGGCTTTTGTGGGATGAGGACATGGGTTAGATGTTCCCCTTTTGAAGAAACTCTTGGATATGGAGCTTGATTTCCTCATTTTCCATCAAAAAGTGGTGATATGATGGCCCATTGGGTAGCAGTGCATCAGGGATTAGATCGATTGAATGCTTGACCTTATAATGTAGTGGTACCCAGGTAGGTGAGGAGAAGATGTCTTTGTATTATTCCGCAACCTTGTCCACATGCTTCTGCTATGTGGAGAGGCCCTATGTAGAAGCCATGGATATGGCAACGACCTTCTCTTCACTTTTAGAGAGATTCACGAAGAAGACAAATTTTATGGTCTAGGAAATGACCTTCATGCATTGCTTAGCAAAGATCAAACAAATGGTGGTAGGAGAAGCTACATTTGGTATCCTGTACAATTGTCTACCCAAAGTAATAATAACACTTTGAGGTATAGACTCATGTACAATATGACATTTCCACAAGTATGGTTGGCCTAAAATAACATCACAAACTTCAAAGGGGGGAATATCACTCAATACCTCATCCTAGAAGGGCTTAATGTCATAGGGCAGATGACATTGTTGGATAACGCAAAGATCTCTCCTTTGGTGGAGCCACCCGTTGGTGTAGGGTTGTGGGTGTCGTGTCATTGACAGGTCCAACCTCTTGAAGAACTCTTCTGAGATCAGGTTCTTTTGGCTTCCGCTATTGACAATGAAGAGCAGTGGAGTAACCTTCACCCACATCTACGATTGAAAAAGGCTCTCACCTTCCTTCGGTTCTTCTGGTTCACTTAGCTGGCCCTTAATAGTAGAGAAAATGGTACTGGGTTCAGCATCAATGATCTACTTCCCCTTGTTCAGATATGATTCATATTCGGAACCTACCTCTGACTCTTAGGATTTCATCTCGACCACCATCGACTACTTCGAGTGACATTGATTATTGTTATGCCAGGGGATTTTATGGAATTCACACAACTTCCTAGTGTCTTTCTCCATCTTCTCATTTCCCTTCCTTGTTTGTGGATTAAACTGGTTGTCCTGAGGGGGTCCATCCTTGCTCTGTCCTTTATTATGTGGGTTGGGGGCACCTTTTCCCTGCTTCTACTATGTGGAATTTGCAGATCCAAACTCTTTCTTCTTCTATTTAAATTTCTACTTGATTTTGATAACATATCGATAAGTCATGCCTAGTGATGAGATGTTCAGAAACCCAATTTATGTTTTGATGTATCTATGCAGAATACCATGGTACTTGAGCACCATATGTCATTCGGAGTATTTGATACCCAACTTGGTGCACAGGGTATGGAAGATATTTGTGAACTCTAGCACTGTCTAGTCCCTTTCTTGTTGCAGTGTGGTCCATCTCATTTATTGGTCATCGTAGCTTCCAACTGAGTGGTATTGTTCCTTAATAGCATCCCTGAAAGAATCCCAAATGGGTACGACCACAAATATTGTAGATTCCTCAGTGGCCATTTTCTCACAGTAAGTCTCCCACCAATCCTTGACATGGGAGACAACCTTAAGGAGCACAAAGGTAATCTTTTCTCTATCAAAAAAATTATGGAACGTAAAATACCCTTCTAGTATATTCAACCATTTATCTAGGGCATCTGCATATATCTAACATTCAAATAAAATAATATCAAAAATCACGTGTACCTCGAAGGGGGCGACACCTACAAAGTGGTTTCTTGATGAAGATGCATCAGTTGTTGGCAGTGGTCGAAGGATTCGTGAAAATTCATCCATCATCTCATTCCTTTGTCGTGTGAGGGATTCCTCGAGCAATTGTTTAAAAGGATTTCTTACTCCCTCGTCTCTCTTTTCTTCCACCATCGAAGGCGGTCAGGGTCGGCGAGAACAGTCTTGCAAGGGCTCATCTACTTTGATTCCCAACTCCTTGTACCATGACCTCATTGGGGACATGCACAAATAAACAATTAAAGAGTAGATCGCTTTGATACCACTGATTTGGATTTATAAATGGAATGAAATGAAATAAAGATGTATAACAAAGAAACACAGAGAAATACATTAAAACGTGACTTATCTTAATAAAGAAAACATGTTGAAACTGTAAAATGTGGAATGAAACAAACTTGCTCGAATGGTGGCAACTTATCTCTGAGAGGAGATGTGACGGCTATGCTCATTCGCAAGAAGATGAGTACAATGAGGCTTGAAAGGCATTTTTAACATAAAACATAAATGATAAAACCCTAAACATCCAAAACCCTAGCCCCAAGAGATGAAACACCAAAAGATTTGTGGGCCTCGATGGGGGTAGTTGATACATCAACTTACTGAGGGCGTAACTTTTGCATACAATATTTGTTTGGGGCACTCAATACACCATTGGAAAGGTCTAGTCGAGAAGTACACATTATATCTATCCTAGTATGTGCCTTAGGTTACAAGTTAGGCGTTATCGAGCCAAAAAAACATCATTTAGGGCCTCAAAATGACCCTGAAAGTTTGGAACTCGAAAAACTGTAAAAAGCTACCAAAATGGAAAATTGTTCTTTGAGACAGTGGAATAGGTGGGTGGCCACCGATATCCACCTATATCAACATTGAAGGGTTATGCATTCGTGCATTTAAATCAATAGAATGCACCAAACCATCTTTTAAAAATGGACCCATTTTTTAAAAATATATTAACATATCCATGGTTTTTATAAAATATTTTAACCTGATTGATTGTGCATTGTTTGGATACACACGAGTGTAGCTCAATAAAATAGAAGCACTGCAAAGGTTTTTTGAAAAAAATGATGGATACTTTCTATAAAATATTTTGACCTACACTAGTGTTTATGGTATGGTTGCGCAACACTATGTGTTATATTAAATACAAATGATGCATTAATATGATATAAGCACACTAAAATAAACATCCACTAAAACCTCTGGTACCTGCCTCCACTAAAAACCTCTGCTAAAAAAACAATGAAGTGTTTCCTCAAAAACCTACACCAATCAATGTTTTATTCATTATACTTCGGCCCAATTATGTCAATATTATTTCCTCTTTCCTTAATTAGCTATCTATGACTAGCTATCTATGATGTGGTTGAACTTCAAATATTTATAGAATATGGATATGCAAGAAAACTATAAATAATTTTATAGTCATAATGTTAAGGCACCTTCACCATGAGGGACATATTTATTTTCACCGTAGATATATTTTGATAATAAAAAATTGCATGTATAAACATATATACAAACAAGCATATATCATGTTGTAATTGCAAGTGATTTTTGGTATATGTAGATTGTATCCTTTCTAAAATATTGTGGTATGAAATGACTTTAAAAATGCAATCCACCTACATATAAATAACCAAAAAGCAAGGCCGCATCAAAATTAATCACTTATGAAGAGACATGTTCCTTATAATATTGGAATATTAATCTAAAACTAATAATAAAAAAATATTTTAAAAAATGTAATCCACTTATTTTTAAATAAATAAAAAAATCCACTTATTTCTAAATAACAAAAAATAAAATCTATTTAATCACTTATGAATAGACATGTCTCTTAAATTAATCACTTATGAATAGACATGTCTCTACATAAGAAACATGTTAGAGACATGTTACTTATTATTATGGAATATAATCTAGAATTATATAAATTATAAAATAAAATAAAAGGTTATCTATCAAGTCAAGGATAAAAGATGAAAAATATTTTTTTATTTTATTTCTATGTCTATATTTATATTAAATATCAATTTAAAAATATTTTTCACATTATATATCTTCTTAACTTCCTAAGTCATCAAAACTATGGTGATCTTCAAACTCTTCTTAATTTTTTTTAACATAGAAATATAATTTTAAATAAATGAAAATAATCTCTTACATTTTTAAAGTCTGATAAAACAATTTATCTCAATAAAATAAACTTTAATCATCATCATCATCAATATTAATTTTGATAAAAAATTATTAAAAAAATACTCAATTTATAATAATATCAATTTTTACAAAATCTATTAAATAAAAATTATGACTCTCCATTACCTTTCCACTTCACTGGACCTCAAATACCAAGTAATCTAAGTCATTGTGCCAACGGAAAGTGACTCTTTTGGAATCTAGTAAATGTTTCGTATGCTTGGGAGCCTCACACACACCATCGTTCGATGATCTTTCCACTTCAGTGGAGAGCTCAAACCAGCCACTGTCATTGTGCTGGCGGAAAATGACTCCTTTGGAATCTAGTTAATGTTTAGTATGCTTGGGACACGAGCTTCACACGCACCATTGTTACAAAAGATTTTTGAAGAAATGAATTTGTACGTATATTGTATTTTCGAAGAAATGAATGTTTGTCTTGTGGTGTTATTATGCAATAATTGTTGATGCATTAAGTTTATATCTATATATATATTAATTGTTGATGCATTAAGTTTTTATTAGTATTAAAAAATATTTGTGTGCTGGTTATAAGCTATAAAAAAACACTAATTTTAACAATACATTAGTTTTAATATATATATATATATATGAAAGTAAACATTGTTGTATATACAAAATTCACTTCATTAATGTCATATCAAATTAGTATACATTTATATATATTAAGGCTAATCTAAATATAGTTACATCATTTTAGTTATAGAATATTTAGCAACCACACATCACCCTTGGATTTTTAGTTGGAGAGAATTTCTCTCACAACCAACTATCTAACAATCTCCTAAATAATAGATTCAAAGAAGTCATATTCTCTACCTCTTAATAAGAAAGTATATTATGAAACATAATCTCCTCGCACATTATTAAGACAAGTAGGAGTTACATATTCCAATACTCTCCCTTAACTAGTACTTGTCTTAATATCTATTTGGTCAGGTGAGAGTCGTATCGCCATCTTCAGTGTCTATCTTCGTATGGTTGGGCTACAGTGTGTTGCTTCATTTTACTGGCTTCCCCTCATCATAAATCGCCTGGGATTTTGCAGCTTACCCCTAACCATTACAATGTTCAAGTGGTTTTGGATGACCACGAACCATCACACCAAGTAGTTTCTAGTTGACAACAAACTTTGCATACAAGTGGTTTCGACTAACTATGAACCTCACACACCAGTGGTTTCGGCTAACCACAAACAATCATGATGGGGAAACGAAATTACAATGCACACACTCTCTTTGGATTTCTTCACTATGGGCTTCATCCTTGAACTTTCTTCCAATTCCTTTTGTTCCTGCACAAAACTGATTAACTTGGTATGCTTTTTCTTTTTTTTCTTGTATCTGTAAACAATTGATCATTGATGTCCATATAAAAAACAATCCATCTGTCGAGATACATGGGTACCATCCCCTATACTCACTCGTTCTCTAGGAATCTTTATCACATGCATCATTCATCAATATGTTAAACTCTTAATTAATCATAACTTGGTCCCAACCAATTCACACTTTGAGATTACCCCATCTCACATTCCCCCCTTAATGGAACATTCAACTTCTTCAACTCACCATCAAGCTTAGATATGAGTCCACCTGCCACCCTCATACCTAATAGTTGATTCAACAACTTGATGCCACATCCTCTCTATACATAAGCTCTCTATACATAAGAGGGATACACGCTACATGATTATATGTGCTACCACACTAATTCATGTAGTTCTCACTCAACATGGCTTACAAAACACTTGGGAATTCAACTTGCCTATGGCTAAGTTTTACATCTTTGGACCAAAAATATTTAGGGTGTTGGGTACAACTGATCATGCACCCCCTACAACACATATGCATCATTACAACATTTCATCTCAGGTACAACAAGCATTCCAATTTTTTTACTAAATTCCCAACAAATTACAAGCTTATATATATATATATATATATATAATCACCATGCATACCTTATGTTTTACCACTTCATATGGAGTCTGCTTTATCCTTCACAAGCCATCATTGGTGTCCATGGTCATTCTACATTCAATTATTTTACCTCTCCAACAAGAGTCTTCCCTCTTTGTCTTTCACCATTTATCTTTGCCAAATTCTTCCTCTTTCCATACTTTATCATGAATCTTTCTCTTCTTGCTTATATCTTCTTCTTTCATCTTGTTCTTTTCTTTCCTTGCATAATCTTTGTTAAACTTCGCTCCTTGTTGCACTTCAACATGATTTATCTTCTACATAACTATGTGTCTTAATAATGTTTGGTATTCAATAGTTCCTTTAAATAATTTTGAATAGAATTTGTCTAATTTCGGAATGGCCAGTTCCAACATAGACTCAAACTTGTGACAATAGTTGGCCAAACTAAATTTCACTACAATAATTACTCACTTTTCTTCTACCCTCACTTACAACAATGTATTTAAATGACATGACATACATTTTTATTTTTAAGGCATCTTAAGATTTGTTCATAAACTAAATAACTAAATTGAGGTGTTGAGTAACATCGAACATGCACCTCCAACTTCTCAAGCCGACATCTTCTACATAACTTCTTTAAAGCTTCTCATTCATTATGATGATCTCTTACTCACCTAGACATGAAATTTAACTCAATATTTGACTATCTTAACAAAATTCTTTACTTTGGTATAGACTCTCACCATAAATTTATCTTAATCATTACCAAAGTTTACAAACCAATTTCATCATCACCAACATGCACAAGAAATATATCCAATGAATCAACCATGATCAGACAACACCAACAACACTTTATACTTCAATGTCTAATTTGCACATCTAGGTAAGATTTATGTGTGGGTTGACTTTTCCACATAATATATTTCAGAACTATAGCAAATTTGACTTGAAACCCAAGCCACCAATAGCTAGAAAACACATCATGTTTCACAAGACTCACCATATCAAGGGTATGTGCATAGTTTTAACATGCTAATTGTAAATCATCTCTTATAGGGGCCAATAAGATGGTTGTGTGTATTCCTTGAAGTCATCATGCACAACTACTACTATCCTTCACATAGACTTGTAAGAATGTCTGCAACAGTAGTGTTGGCACTCCAAATCTTCATGGAAAAATTTATCAACTCCCACACTTTGCTATCTAGAAGCAATTTCTTCAAATAGACTTCACTCACACACTTCACACATATTCTGCATTGATTCTCCTCTTCTGGTTTCTTTCTTCAACTCTTTACTTTCTTGTTGTTATCACTACCAAGCAATGATCTTCATTAAATAGTGTTGTCCCTTTATTATCTAGCCATCTTATGCTACACATGGCCATTTCTCTACCAACGACACTGATCAACATACCTCTATACACATGGGAAGCAATCCCTTTATGTGGACAACAACTCACTCATGTGACTCGGTTCTCCTCCTCTTCTACGCGACTTGTAGCTTGGTCACATGGTCAATTCCTTGCAAGACAATACTTTCGTTTCTTTGGGCTTCTTCAAAAACCATATTTCTTCATAGGTTTGAGAAGATTTAATGCAACTTTGAGTGACTTCAAGCACTCAACAATAAATCCAACAATGCGATCATGTTCTACATAGACCAATCAAGCAACGGGGAGGATGGCTTTTACAGTACAACAAATGATGCAACGTTCTTATCCTCTTAACATCTATATAAGAAAATCGTTTCTCTGTGTTCTAATTAAGCAAAGACTCAGTCAATAGCATCACACACACACCATCCATCATAAAACAAAGCAAACCTCCATACTTGAATGTCTGGTTTTATAACAGGAATTTCACTTCTCCATTTTGATTTGGTCCATGTTATGACAAAAATTTCCTTCACATAATATCTAAACATCAATCTAATGCCAATGAACTATAAATGAAACAATCCATCATTTTGAATCAACCTATACCAACATCGTTAATGTAAAGGCATTAACTTCGAGGAAGCACAATAAAAAAGATGATAACCTTAAACACTTACCGAGAAATCACAATTCTTTAGCGTTGTCACTTTGTTGTTAATTGCTATAGGATTGTATTCTTGTATCCACGTTCAATCAGTGATTTACCAACGATCCATCCACAATTTTTTAGTTAGACCATAATGTAACAAAACAAATTTCTTCTTGGCATTACTTTCATTTATATCTGAGTCTGATGAATAGCCATCTCATTAAAACATTCAGGAATTCAATAATATGCATTCATGGACAAGACTACCAACACAATATAAATTGATAACATGAATTCAATAGTCACATGCATTGATTTATGGAAAAGGAGAGCGAATGATTCAATAATGCAACATATATTTTCATTAACCCCTTCTTCACTCCTTCACATACTCGCAACTCCAATATCAAGATCTCCTTCACATAGGTTCTCTCCACACCTTCTACCTAAGCTACTCTACTCTAGCTCTCACTTTCAACAATCCTATATGTATATATAATTAACATTCAAAACTCTATCATGATCTCAACCCCTCTTGTAAGAGATTCATGGCTAGACCAACTCATACATCAATCTTGGTCTAAAGATAGTCACACTACCTTAGCCATACAATCAAGAGATATCTCATCCAGGGACCAAACTAGGAGTTTTAGCTAGAGACAATTTCTCTCACTACCAACTATCTAACAATCTCCTAAATAATAGACTCAAACAACTCACATTCTCTACCTCTTAATAAAAAAATACATTATCAAACATAATCTCCTCACACATTATTAAGACAAGTAGTAGGAGTTAATATTCCAAAGAATATATCATCATATCAGTGAGAGATTAACAGAATAATGATATCTAGTTTTAATATATCGTCATTCTTATCTCAATGAAACGGTAACAAAATAATGACCTATTTTAATAATACAATGATTGATTCATTCATCTCATGAATAAAATGAATGTGCAATGAATATGCTTACTTGATTGAACTTTCCCTTCTTATTTTCTAATGCTAATGATTGATCCATTCATCTATTATAGAATGTGTAAAATGAATATATTTATTGAATTGAACTTTCCCTCCTTATTTTCTGATGCCATTTTTTGAAGCACTGAGCACTCCCTATGACTCAAGGAAGGGGGGAAAATGGATTGCATCTATATTATTACTAGTGTGGATGTTATTCTATTTTGACATGGTAGATAGGAATGGGAAGTTCCTTGGAAATCCTGTGTGGCCAAGTTTATGGAGCTAATAAATACCACATGTTGGGAGTATATATGTAGCGCTCTAGCATTGTGTTATTTGTCTTTGTGATCCTACTCTTACCAACCTATCAAATTGCTAACCCCATTTTGAAATTGTTAGGACAGGCATGGTATTGTCGAATTATCCAAAATAATTTCAATCTGGTTCATTCCTCAACATTTTTCATTTGTATTCATGTTTCTTATTCATAGATACCTACAGTCCCAGTTGAAAAACATGGGCATTGCATGGACCACTGTTGCCACATTAATGCTTCATATTTTTCTATGTTGGCTCTTTGTCATTAAATTGGGTATGGGACTTATCGAAGTAGCGATGACATTGAACTTAGCATGGTGGGTGCCTTTGATTGGTCATTTTTTATATATTATATGTGGAGGTTGTCCCCAGACATGGACTAGACTATCAAGATAAGCATTCGAGGATTTGTGGCCTTTCGTCAAATTATATGTCGCATTTGTTATGATGCTATGGTTATCTAAACACTGACACAGAGCGAGGAAAAATCACAGAGAACATATTGGAGGTTTTTTCTTATAACAAAAATGTAGATACAAAACGTGTTTATATGTTTAGATGCAACAGTTGAGCGGACAGTTCAACTGTCAAGTAGTTGAATGAACAATGAACAACTTAATATACTTTAAATTACATAACTTCCAAGAACCTCGGAAGATTAGTTAACATTCCCCCCTTAATCCGAAGGGACATTTGTCATCCCAAGCATCATTCAAAAAATTCCAAATTTCTCTCGACCCAAAGCTTTAGTAAAGATGTCCACAATTTTCTCTGAAGTGGAATAGTGATTGAGATGAATGGTTTGGATCTCAACATGATGTCAAATTAAAGGATATTGTGTGTTGATATGCTTGGTTCGATCGTGAAATTTGGGATTCTTGGCCAATTGAATTGCAGAAATGTTATCAATAAGTAGAGGTGTTGAAGTCATTTGTTTCTCCTGCAAATATTCAAGTATTTTCCGAAGCCAAATGATTTCTTTTATGGCTTGAGCTACTACAACATATTCAACTTCAGTTGTAGAATCAACAGGTATAGTTTACTTTCGTGATATCCAAGTGATCGTTGTTGATCCAAGAGACATAAAATAACCTGAAGTAGACACTCCATGCTCTTTATCTCCGTCAAAATCAGAATCTGAATAACCAATGAGATGGAAGTCTAAAACTTTAGAATATTTGTTTCCATATGATTGAGTGCCTTTTAGATATTTGAGCACTCGTTTTGCTGCGTTCCAATGACCTTCACAGGGTTGATGCATAAACCTGGAAAGTATTCCTACAACAAAGGTTATGTCCGGACGAGTAGTAGTAAGATAAATTAAACTTCCGACAAGCTTCATGTACTTTGTTGGACCTTCAAATGTGTTGCCTTCATTTGAAGTAAGTGTTGGATTTTGCTCCATCGGAGTGGAAACAGAATTACAATCTTGCATCCCAAATTTGTTCAATAGCTCTCCAATATATTTTTTTTGAGAAACAAAAATGTATTTCAGTTGTTGGTCTACTTCAATTCCTAAATAATAATGAAGTAAGCCCAAATTAGTCATATCAAAAACCTTTTTTAGCTCTTTCTTAATGGATGCTATATAATCATCATTGTTTCCTGTGATTAGTAGATCATCAACATATACTACTAGTTTAATTTGAGAAGATGTTCAGTTAATTTTTCATACCAAGCACGTGGTGTTTTCTTCAAGCCATATAAATATTTTACCCATTTACATACCTTGTGTTGTTGACCTTTGATGGTAAAACCTTCAGGTTGAGTCATATATACATCTTCTTTCAAGTCTCCATTCAAGAATGTGGTCTTAACATCCATATGATGGATTTTCCATTCTTTCTGAGTTGCCAAAGAAAACAAAGTTCTAATGGTGCCCCATTTTGCAGTAGGAGCAAAAGTTTAGGTGTAGTCAACACCTTCTTTCTAAGCATATCCTTTTGATACAAGTCTTGCTTTGTGTTTATCAAGAGAACCATCTGCTTTATATTTGTTGTTATATACCCACTTTCAGCCAATAGGTTTGATTCTAAATGGAGGGTCCACCAACATCCAAGTTCCATTTTTTATGAGAGCATCATACTCTCTCTGCATTGCACTTTTCCATGCATCACTAGTCATTGCTTCTTGAAACGAAGCAGGTTCATCAATAGCAGAAAAAATTAATTCACAATCAAAATAACTCTGGAAACTGTTACTTGAGTTTGAAGTAACACCTGTGAAAAATTCACCACATTTTCTTGGAAATGTCCTGGTCCTTGTTGATCTACGTATTGATTGTTGTGATGTTTCCTCAGCTTCAAGAGTTGGTTCTTCAAGAGATAATTCAAGGACATGTTATGATTCCCTGTTGTCATTCAAAATTTCTTCTCCCACATTCTCTACATTATCTAATGGAGAACCAGAATAAGAAGTTGATGTTGTCGAAGGAAATTTCAAAGATTGATCTAGAACATGAATTCCCCCCTTCAAGATTTGGAAGTTCATTATCCCATTCATGATAGAATTTTTTAGAGTGAAATTGATCAAGTCGATCAATTTGTTTGTCAACAGTGATTTCATCTTTATCAAACTCAAGAAATATAACATCTCTAGAAACAATAATTTTTTTGTTTGCTTCATCGTAAAGTCTATAAGATTTTGAAGTATTAGAATATCCCAAAAAAATGCACTTTCTGCTTCTTGCTCCCAATTTATTTCTCTGTTGTTCAGGAATCAAAGCATAACAGGTGGAACCAAAAACTATTAAATGCTTGACAACTGGAAGATGGCCATGTCGCATTTCATAAGGAGTTTTATTTTGAAGTGCAACTGAAGGACTTCTATTCTTAATGTAAACAACACAAAGGGATGCCTCTCCCCAAAACATTTTGACATTCTTAAAAAATATCATTGATCTGATCATATTCAGCAAAGTTCTATTCATTTGTTCAGACACACCATTTTGTTGTGGATTAAAAGGAACAGTGGTATGATGTTTGATAACATTGTTCTGCAAATATTTTTCAAAAACGAAAGATGTATATTCACCACCATTATCAGTTCTAAAAGTTCCAATATTGAGTTGAGTTTTATTTTTAATCCATAAATGAAAAATTTTGAATGTATCAAAAGTTTAAGATTTTTCTTTTAATAGATAAACCCATCACATCCTAGTATAGTCATCAATAAAAGTCATCATATATTTATTGTCATTTGTTGATGGAACAGGAATGGGCCCACATAAGTCTGAATGAATAAGACCAAGCTTTCTAGAAGCTCGATACATAGAGTCATGAAAAGGATGTTTATTGTGTTTGCCTAAAATATATGCATCACATTGAGAAAGTTGTCTTGGAATTGTAGGAAGCCCTCTAATTCCTTTCTGGTTCATAAGCATGAGACTCTCAAAATTAATGTGACCAAATCAAGCATGCCATAACAAACTGGAAGATAAATTACCACTATGTTGAGACAAATTTGTTGAATTCTGAACATTAATTGAGGTACCATTTAGTTTTAAAAGATTGTCATCTTCCACTCTAGTCATGACAATCATATTGTCAGAAGCTCTTATAATTTCAACGTTGCCACCAAACACATTAATTGAATGGTCTTGTTTTCTTATATGGATAAGATACATTAAATTTCTTTTTAATTGTGGAAGATAAAGAACATCATGGAGTATATAATCATCATATCTTGGTAATTTAAGTCTAACTGAACCAATTCCGGTAGGTTTTAACTGTGACTTATCAGAAAAATAAACTACTCCATCAATTTTAGCACTGAATGTCTCAAAGAAATCTTTTCTAAATGTCATATGGTATGTGGCTCCAGTATCTAATAACCAAGTGTCATTCCAAGAAGAAAAAGAAGTACTAAAAACTTCTTCAATGCCAAGATTGCAATGTGCGACAACATAATGTGCAGATTCAAGAGAATTACCTTTCTTTGGTGGTTGCTTATGTTTATCTTGATTTTTCTCTTTCTTATCAAGAATATTCTCCCAAGAAGTTATGCAAAAACTAGTTGTATGACCCATTTTTACACATCTATAACATTGTATAGATTGCTTATATTTGTTTTGATGTTGTTGTTGAAAAGGTTGTTTGTCACCTTGAAAATTTTTACCCCCCTGCCTCTAAACTTATTTCTACCACAACCTCTGCTACTAGTATTATGTCTAGCAGGATCATTATTGGACTTCTGCCCTTCCTGTGCAAGACATAGAGTTTTGTCTTGGGAAGTGACTCCTTCTTCCCAAAGACTTTTTCTCTTTCCGCAATTTTCTCAACAAGTTTATCAAAGGTCAAGTTTTTCACTTTTTCACTGGCTTGAAGAGATTCAACATAGTGTGAATAAGTGGGGTAAAGAGATTTGATAAAATCTATAACTTGTAAATCAACTTCTACACCAGTGGCCTTAATATCATGGTAAAGACCTCTAATTCCATAGGCTAGCTTCATTGGATCATTATCTTTCATCTCTAAATTGAATAACTTCATTATTATTTGAATAATTTCAAGTTCAGAATGAGAGTCATAAAGATATCTAAGTTTCTTTAAGGCTTGAAATGCATTTTTACAAGAAATCATATGTCTGCTTACCTCTTCACTCACTAAGGCAACGATCAAAGAATAGGCCTTTTTTTCCTTTCTCTTCCAGATAGCAAGTTTCTTGGCATTTGTAGGCTCCTCTGGCTCACTGTCATATGAGATATCATCTGGGCTATCATCTGAGTTCTCACCAGTATTTTCACAAATACCATACCACAAATCGTTAAAAATCAAAGTATGCTTGATTTTTCTGAACCACTCCTGATAATTTACTTTCTCAGAAAGCACAACTCCCACTATCGAGATTAATGAATGCATTTTAAAGGATTATGTTCTCAGAATTTACACAAACAACTAGAAATCGAACTTTCATCATAGACTTGTTTCAAAATATGAAAAAATAATTCAAACGATGAACCACGGCTCCATCTCTTTGCAACAGTTTGTACATGTGGGGGTTCTCGGCCTCTTCAGTGTGGGCTCTTCAGGGTTTATGCCTCTACGTAGAATCCTCTTTAGTTAGCCTCTTCAACAGATTCATTCCACATCTGCGTAGAATCTGTCTCTCTCATGCAAATTTCCTCCACGTGGGCTCCCTCAATTGCACTCTCTCATGTGAATTTCCTCCACACGAACTTCCTCCATGTGAGCTCCCTCAACCACTCTCTCTCATGCAAATTTCCTCCACGCGGACTTCCTCCATGCGGGCTCCCTTAGCCGCGCTCTGACACCACTAACACAGAGCAAGGAAAAATCATAGAGAACATATCGTAGGTTTCTTCTTATAACAAAAATGCAGGTACAAAACGTGTTTATATGTTTAGATGGGGCAGTTGAGCGGACAGTTCAATTGTCAAGCAGTTGAATGAACAATGAAAAAATTAATATACTTTAAATTACATAACTTTCGAGAACCTCGGAGGATTAGTTAACAAACACATCTAGATATTGAAAATCTTTATAATCAATAGTAATTTTTGGTTTTATAGAATTTTGTTCAGAACAAGGAACTAACAATCGTTTTCTTGTGAAATACTTTAGAGAATGGGTATTGTAGAGTATTGATCTTCTTGATAGGGAATCTACCAAATGCAGAAATTGCAGTCGATGCCCTTTCTATCTGGTAAGACATATTTCAATTTTTTTGTATTAGAATAATGCAATATGCTTAAATCATATGTCAACATTTTTGAGTTTCATCTCATTTCTTACAGCATGAACGTCAATCATTGGGAGATGATGATACCAGTTGGATTTTCAGCTACAATTGGGTATGTTTACCATAGTAGTATTTGGAATGGTACAAAATAGCATGTTTGAGAATTTGAAAGGATTTCATTATGCATTGATTGATTTTTAGCGTGTTAATGCAGTGTGAGGGAGTTGGAATTATGAAAAGAAGCTATGGTAAAAAACAAATTTACCATAGTAAATAAATGGATACAATCGTGGTGGTTTGTTTAACGAAGATAATTCTTGAACTGGTGTAACGATGTAACCTACTAGATATCTATGAAACCTTGAGAGACATTTTGTAACTTTGAAGCCTATTGAATAATAATATATTGATACCTTGCCCCATGGATGTTTCCTTGACAAAGTGTTAGGGTTTTACCATGTAAAGTTGTGTGTCTTATGAACATGTTTTTGCTAATTTATTTCTCATTAATTTCTCTTGTTTCACTTTAAATATTCCTCTTTCAAATTCAAAAAGTGTTATCAAAGTGAATGGTTGTAGGTCATTCATTTGTAGGGAATGAGAGTTTTTATCAAGGAAAATAGATTGGCTCTTTGTCCAAGGAAAAGCCCAGGGTTTGCAGCTCTTTTCATGAGGAAGGAAGAGCCAGTTGGTTTGTGAGAAGAGTAGAAGGTTTCTCTCGCATAGAAAAGTAGACTCAGTTGATCTGTGAAGAGGATCAAGGGTACTCGAAGAATTAAGGATGATTCCACATAAATTTTCAAATTATGTTCAATTTCCTTGAGAGAATAAACTCTTCGTGGTCAATTGTGAACCCTAGTGGAGGCCAAGGATCTAATTACTGGATTTTGGTGGAGGTGCATTTTTTTTAAATATTCAAATGTTTGATTTTTTGCGTGGGGTGAAGACAAATATTAGTTAAATATACCCAGGAGTTGTACAATCATTTACTATTCAAAGAAATTAATTGAAGTTTTGGTGTTTGATCCAATGGAAAAAGTCTCGAATGATAAATTTAAGGTGGATAAATTTAATGGAAAAAATAACTTTGAATTGTGGAAGCTCAAGATGCGGGATATGTTGGTGCAACAAGGTCTACATAAGGCATTGGTAAGTAAGACAAAGAGATCGACGGGTATGACAGATGAGTATTGGGAATATTTGGATGTTAGAACTCTCGGTACCATTTGGTTTTGTTTGGAAAATGATCTTCTATTCAATATTATTAGAGAAGAAACAACAACAAGATTATGGAGCATAATGGAGGGCCTTTATATGACGAAATCCTCGACTAATCAAATCTACTTGAAGAGGAAGCTATAAATTATATGCATGAAATAAGGTACCCAAATTGTTAAACATTTAAATGTGTTTAATACTCTTATTACTTAGTTAACTAGTATGGATGTAAAAATCGATGAGGAAGATAAGGTAGTCACATTATTGTGTTCATTGCTTGAATCTTGGGATCACCTAGTCACTAACATTATCTTTAGTACAATTAATACTCTTGACTATGATTATGTTATGGGAGCATTGTTGTCTGAGGAGGTGCCAAGGAAATCTAGTATAGAAACCTCCACACCAAAAGAAATAGTGGATAGAGGTCGTTCTACAAAAAGGGGGGAGGATTTGAGTGGAACATATAGGGCTAAGTCAAAGGGTAGAAAGGGTAAGGGAAGATGTTGGTACTACAACAAATCAAGGCATGTCAATAAATATTGCTAGAAAAGGAAAGAATCCAAAGATGGCGTTAGAAGGGAAGAAAATTTGGCTTAGACAGGTTAAGGTATGGTTGTTGAATTTTTATTTGTTTGTAATATCTCACAATATCAATAAGAATGGTTTTTAGATTTTGGTGCTTCCCATCACATGTCTTCACATAGAATTTTGTTCTCTTCTTACCAATCTATAGATGATGGTGTTGTTTTTATGGGAAATGATATTTCTTGTAAAACTATTGGGATTGACATCATTAAGATTGAGATATTTGATGGTATTGTAAGAAAATTGATAGATTTTAGACATGTACTAGAACTTAAAAAGAATTTAATTTGTTTGGGAGTTTTGGATTCTAGAGGTTACAAATTTATAGGTCAAGGTGGAGCACTGAAGGTGTCCAAGGGAATTTTCATGGTTATGAAGGCTACAAAAACTGGAAACATTTACAAGATGGATGGGAATACTCAAATAAATGAAGCAATAGTGGTATCTGAGGAGGAAAATGAATATATTTGTTTGTGGAATCAATGAGTGGGTCATATGAGCAAGAAAGGGCTACATGTACTAATAAACCACAAATTACTTCCAAATTTAAAATCGTTGAATTTGAATTTCTGCAAACATTGTATTTTTGGGAAGCAGTGTAGATAGAATTTTAAAGTAGGTAGTCATATAAGTAAAGGTATTTTAGATTATATCCATTCATATGTTTGGGGGACATCCCCTACAGTTTCTTTTGAAGGATCCTCATATTTTATAACATTTATAGATGGTTTCTCTAGAAAGGTGTGGGTATATGTTTTAAAAATAAAAGTTAATGTGTTTAAACAATTTAGAGTTTTAGTTGAAAAGAGATATGGCAATACAATCAAATGTTTGAGAACTAATAATGGATGTGAGTTCACTTCTTTGGAATTTGAAAAATGTTGCAAAGAATATAGGATTGAAAGCCATAAAACTACATTATATACTCCCCAACACAATGGCATGGCAGAATGCATGAACAAGACTCTCTTAGAAAGAACAAGGAGCATGCTCAACAATGACAATTTGCAACAAGAGTTGTGGGGAAAAGCAGTCTCTACTACTTGTTATTTGGTAAATCGGTCATCATTGGTTGTAATAGATTGTAAAATTATTGAAGAGGTATGGGCATGTCATCCTTGTGATTACTCGAATTTAAAAAATTTGGTTGTGAAGTTCATGACCATTCACCAGAAGAGCACCCCCTATCACCCTCAAGCCAATGGTATGATTGAGGATTTTACTAAATATTTAGAACATGATCTAACAAAAGTTTGTAATGTGAAATGTGATGAATGGGATCAACACATCCCCCCAATTTTATGGGATTACCAAACAACGTTCAAAAGGATGACAAAGAACACACCATTCAGACTGATCTATGGAAAAGAAGTGGTCATGCCGCTAGAATTTGTTGTTCCTAGCCTCCAGGTTTTTCTAGCAACCCAGATGACCAATGATCAATCCCTTCAACACATTTTAAATGAGCTAATGGAACTAGATGAATATTGATTGATGGTCGGTTTTATCCAAGTGGTCAAAAAGGAAATGCAGAAGGCATGGCATGATCGTGAAATACGCCAGAAAATTATCTAGCTTGGATCTTTAGTATTAATATATGACAACAAATATTTACATCAACCTCGCAAACTATGCATGCGTTGGTTGGGTCCTTTCCGGCTAGTCTACATCATAGAAGCATGTGTCGCCAATATGGAAACCTTATAAGGACAATCTCTCAAGGGACTCATTAATGGTAGCGGGTTAAAGATGTTTTATGCCATGCAGTGGTCAACTGTCATTTAGCTCCTTGTCTTTGTTTTGAATGTGGGTAGAATAGGTTAAGTGTAGGTTGTACAACATGTAACACATCTCATAGTCGACATAATTTACCTTTTGGACAACACAACATTCACATGAATCACGCAGGTGGACTCAATAGATTGACAGTTTGTGCAAACTTTCCATATTTCCAAATTAGGATGATACTTTGGCATAAGTACAAGGTCTAGATCCTGTCTGATAATTCACATGAGATTTGGAGGAGTTTCTTGATGATTGAGTTCATTGAAAGGGAAATTAATCCCATTTGGGAAGTTCACACATGCCACGAGTACACATTCATTTATATCACCACATTCTCCAACAAACATCACCAATACGATGAATTTGGTATATATATATCCCCATGAGTCACATTTCGTCGAGACTTTCTACTTGTTCTCCAAGCCATCCCCTCCATCGAATCTTTCTTTCTCTCCTTCTTCATCCTCCCCACCCTCTTCACTCTATATATACCAACCCTCCTACTTTCTCAATGGAGTAATTCTCCACACCCCATTCCCTAGCACCTCCACCTGTGGCTTCTGTCATTGTCACGTTCGTATTTCCCACAATTCCCTCATCTTTATCAATTTTTCCCAATTCCCTTGTCATGGAGTGTCTTAGCATACTATCCATACTTGTTTATTTCCACTTCGGTCGAGAATCTCGAGAACCTGCACTTCAGTTTGCATGTCGATTGTTAGAGTGTCAGCAGCTTCTTGGTAGAGTCCCTTCCCCCTTCTTTCCTAGAAAGTATTGACTCAGTACCCCATAGTTCCCTAAACTGTGTTTCGTACTCGCGACTGCTCACCAGCTCTCTAAGCCCAAATCTATGTGAACAGATACCATGCATCATCATATTTGTTGATAGGAAGGGACCCTACTCAATGGCTCGCCAAGATCCCTTCTCTCATCCATCGTCATGGATCCCCCTCCAGCAGCAGCGAGCCTGGGGAAAACACCTATATCCAAACCCATTGCTAGAATCCTTATTCTCACATCTCGCCATGGATCCTCAACCCTCCAGCGGTAGAAAGATCGAGACTACTAGTTCAGTGTGGTCCTCTCAGAACAAAAAGACAAGCAAAGAATGATGCTCTCTCTTGGTGGAACCTAACTTCCTTTCAATGGTCGATGTTTGATGGTGGGATTTAAACATCTCCCTTGTTCACCTCCATAGACACCAACGAAGATTTTGGGTCGAGCATCTAGCCACATGCACTTCAACTCCATCTCTCAACATGGGCTCTACTTGATTCATTCTTGGACTTGGGTCGGGTGGCAACTACAACTTGCATAGATTATTTTCTCTTACTTAGGCCCGACCGCAATCACAACTTGTTTTGAAGACCGATGATTTTCTCTTACTCAAAATGACCATCTTGATCACATATAGTAGTTGGATCGAGGACCAACCAAGTAATAGTGGTGGGGGCATGTTGGTACCCAAATTTTTGAGGTCATTTCACGCACGCACAAATGAATTTGTGTGCGCTCATTCCAAAGTTTTGCACACACCCAAGGTAATGTGTGAAGAATGAAAAAGAGTGTGCATCAGATAGAGTTTTGAAAATGCGCAACAGGACTAAAATATTATTGAATGTGCGTCGATCCCAATTTTGATGCACACCATAAATCAAGAAGACACATGCTGGAATCAAGAAAAGAATCATCGGGAAATCCTTTCGAATGATTATTGTCGGCAACACAAAGGATCGTGGAACTGAAAAAAAGATGATTTGGCAGGGCAGTTAAGATTTCCCTTATTCCTAAAGGTTACGTGGATTGCAGGAAGGTGCTAGAAGTGTGCAAGGCAATTTTGTTAGTCGAGCAAGTGGAGCGGAGTAGAAAGAGACAGAGCTCCCAAGAAGAGAAAGATATAAAAGGAAGCAGTGATATCAGAAATAGGGCTAGCTAGATGTTTAGGTGAGATTCATTGAGTTGCTTTTATCGAGCTCACTCTAAGCCTATTGTAATATTGTAGTGCTTCTGAATATACTCCCGAGTATTTCATATGTTTGAAGTCTTGAGAAAATGTGCATTGCGCAGTGTGTAGTATTTATGAAGATATGAAGTTTTGTGGTTGTCATATATAGTATGCTTAATGTATACCTCTATTATATTGGAATGACTCTAGTAATAAAGATGTGACAATTTTGATCTATTTTGTGTCTATCATGTATTATTTGGATATGTGTGTGTATTGTTTCACTTCTTAGTCCTAATAATTTTTCAGATATGAGTTGCATGAATTCCAACCCCGATGGATCTTTGTGTGTGTGTTTAGACTTCATCCTTGTCATAAGACCTTATGATCTTCATGATCCTCTCTACATCTCGGGTGAGACCTTCCTTGGCCTTGGCCAAGGATTGATATGTTGATGCTTTGGGGGTTTTGTTGGTTAATTCTAGACGAACCCTGGGTCAAAACTCCCCAGCATTAAGAAGCATGCACGCAAGCATGGAAAAAAATGCCAACAATAGTTTGCATTGGTGCTTGTACTAGTGTTAAAAACCACTAAGTGACTCGTAAAAATGAATTTTTGGTTTAGTGTTTTTTTTTTAATTCATCCTAACATAATGTGGCCCATGTCCTAATACACTAGTGTGTATAGGTATTCGGTGCACCAATAATTTTAAATATTTCAACCTACATCAGTGCACTTAGTATTGTTATGCACTGGTGTGGTTAAAACATATGTGTTGCACCGACATGATTTTTTAGAAAAAATCGCTAATATTTATAAAAATATTTTAATCTACCTTAGTGTGCATGAAAGGGTTATGAATTGGTGTATTTAATTTAATAGAATGCACCAAACCATTTTTTTTTAAATATGACCCATTTTTTCTAAATATATTAACCTATCCATGGTTTTTATAAAATATTTTAACCTGATTTAGTACGCATTGTATGGGTACACATCAATGTAGTTCAATAGAATGGAAGCACTCCAAAGGGTTTTTGAAAAAATTATGGATATCTTCTATAAAATATTTTGACCTACATCGATGTTTGTGGTATGATTGTGCAATGGTGTGTGTTAAATTAAATCATAATGATGCATCTATATGGTATTAGAGCATGGAAAGAAACATCCAATAAAACCTTTGGGTGCCTACCTCCATTACAAACCTCCGCTAAAAAGACAAGGGAGAAGTGTTTGTGCAAAAACCCCCACCAATTAATGTTTTCCTTGTAGAAATACTTGGCTATGATGCCCAATTGTGTCAATGCTCTATCCTATTTTCTTAATTGACTATCTATATGATATGGTTGAACTTCAAATATTTATAGAACATGGAAATGCAAAAAAAAATCTTAATAATTTTTTACTCGTAATATTAAGGCACCTTCACTATCAAAAGACCAAATTTATTTTCACTATCCAATTTGATTAAAAAATATATTTACAAATATATATACATAAACAAGCATATACAAGTTGTAATCCATAATTAAAAATAATAATAATAAATAAATAAATATTTTTTAAAGTAATTTTTGAGATATATAAATTGAACCCTTTCTAAAATATAGTGATACACAATGACTTTAAAAATACAATCCACCTACTTCTAAATAACAAAAAAGCAAGGCCCCATCAAAATTAATCATTTACGAAGAGACATGTTACATATTAATATTGAAATATTAATCTAAAACTAATAATAATATTAAATTATTTTGAAAAAATACAATACACCTACTTCTAAAATAAATAAATAAAAAGGCCCTTGGAAATGAATCACTTGGAATATTAGTCTAAAACTAATACCAAAATTAAATCATGAAAAAATACAATGCCCCTATTTTTAAATAACAAAAAAGCTGAAAATTAATACACCTACTTCTAAAATAACAAAAAAACAAGTCCCCTCACGTACTTCTAAATAACAAAAAAAACTAATACCCATGAAAATTAAAATTAATTATTTATAAAAGAAAATTAATACTAATATTAAATCATAAGCAAGTAACCATGCAAATTATTTAAAATTAATTATTTATAAAGAAAAATTAATACTAATATTAAATCATAAGCAAGTACCCATGCAAATTAATCACTTATGAAAGAACATATAATGTAAAATTATATAAATAAATAAACAAATAACCTCATTTAATAATAATAATAGGTTTTAAAAATACAATCCACCTACTTTTGAATAACCAAAAAAGCAAGTCCCCATCAAAATTAATCACTTATGAACACCTAATTTTGAATAATAAAAAAAGCAAGTCTCCATCAAAATTAATCACTTGTTTTCAATAAGAAAAAAGTCTAGTCTTATATTAGTATAATATAAAAGTTCTTTTATATATCCGACTTTTGAAGACATTGTTTCCAAATCTCCAAAAACAAAACTTTTTAAAAATATGTTACAATAACTCTAAAGAGTCAAAAGATATTCCAGCCTTACATATATAACCTTCTTTATATTATTGTGTCAATTACAAACAGACCAAAAAAAGAAAAGTCGATCATCCTTGTAACTAAAAGTTTTTTCATATGAGTATTTTTTCAAATATTTCTGAACCTTTTTCATTGACAACTGCAAAATATAAACCATCCTCAGCCAGGACTAGAGCTTTTTTGAATAGCTAGTCCGCTTCTTTGTTGAAGGCTCTGTATATGTGTTGTGCATTAAGCTACAAAAAAATTCCGCTCAAAACTCGGATTTTCACCATCCAAGTCTGAAGAGAGGCTACCTGAAGATTGTTAGCATTTTTAAACCAGTCAATAATTACTTTTGAGTCACCCATCAACTGTAATCTTGTGATCTTTTTAAAACAAGCAAAAAATAAAATACACCACAAAGCAAGTAGTTATGCCCTAGTGTTGGTCCCTTTTCCACAATTCATCTTAATTCTAAAAGTGCCTTCTATAGGACATTTTAAAACAGCTTTGGCCCCACATTTGGATCCCATATCTTGAGAAGCACCATCAAAAAATCCCACTACCATATTCCAATCTAGTAAATGAGGCTTATCTGCCCTACATACCTTAGATGAAGTTGATCTTTTGGTTTCACCCATATCCCGAAAGATCTTGTTGCAAACTCTACTCATATTCAGCGGGAAGTCCTCAAATATGGTCAGGTTTCTATGCTTCCACACCTCCCACCAAATGAAACATGGAACTTCTTTCCATCTTTCTTCCTTTCTAATCCAGCTTTGTAAGCATCCATCAATCTGATCACCCTCCCAGCATGCTGAAAATTTTAAGACCTTTTTAATATTAGCCCAAATCTTAATAGTAAAACTGTATTTCACAAAAAGATGAAGAATGTTTTCTTCAACATCCTCACAAAGAACACATCTTCTAGGCCCATTAAAGCCTCTTTTGACCAGATTCTCCCAGGTAAGTATTCTTTGTTCGAGCATAAGCCAGATAAAAATTTTAACTTTAAGTGGGAGCTGCCATCTCCAAAGATCTACAAACCAGAACTTTTTTCCCCCAACCACATTCTCCATTAGTTGTACTTCATATCCTTTATTTGCACTAACTTGTCCATCCTTTGTGTCCCAAGATCAGATTAGAATATCTTTGTCATTATTCAGTTCAAAACCCGAACCTATTAGCCTCTTTATAAAATAATTCCATTCCTCTTTTAGTGCCCCATCCAGTCCCAACAAATCAGCCTTCTTCCATCTAGTGTGGCATGTGTTCTCCATGCTGCCTGTCCCTGCTTGTGCCAAAACATTTATACCTTTTTCCTTCAAAACAGAAATAAGAATCTCAGAGAGCTTGTAATATGTATGAGATCCAATCATTGGGTCTAATCCAATTCTAATATCTTCCCCATTACCTGGTTTCCATATCAGCCAATCCGATAGGATATCGAAAGAAGAGGTTAGAGCTCGCCAAATATTTGATGCGCCATTCTAGTTTTTCTTACCTTCTCTGAACCACTCAGCAACATATTTCTTCTTAATGTATTTTTTAATGATTACTTCATGCCACAATCCAGGTATCATGAGGCACCTCCATAAGTTTTTTTCCGCTAAATCTTTCCCAAAGGAGAAAATATTTTTGATACCCCATCCACCATCTTTTTTAGGCATTGATATCTTTTGCCAGTTAATTAGATGCAGTCCTTCTTTTAGTTTTTTGTTGGACCATAAAAAAAATGAACATTCTCTTTCTGATATTGTTAAGAGTACTTTTAGGAATTTTTGCTACAAAAATCCAATACACAGGAATGCTTTCAAGTACCGCTTTTACAAGAGTCACCCTTCCCCCTAGAGTTATCCATATATGGCTCCAGTTAGATATTCTTTTTTCAAATTTCCTTTCCAGCCAAATCCAGTCAGCCTTAGTATAACAATTAGGCTTTAAAAATCATCCAAGGTACTTAAAGTCGGACTCTACTGGTTTTACCTCATAAGAAAAAATCCCTTTCAACACTGCCAGATCCTCAGGTTTCCATCCTTCTTCAAGAAAAGAAGATTTTTGTGGGCTAAAAAACGTCCCAGTCGCCTTGAAAAATAAATCCATCACTTCCTTAAAGGCTTCTCATTCCGCAAAGTTTCCACTTCCAAACAGAATAACATCGTCCACAAACATCATATGGGTAATGTTTAGGCCTCTAGCCACAACTATTCCTTCAATGTTCTTTTCCCTTACTTGTTCCCGAATATCTCTACTAAACCCTTCAATCACCAACAAGAAAAGTAAATGGGATAAGGGGCACCCTTGCCTTAACCCCCTATTACTTTTAAAGAAGCTGGTGGGCCTACCATTTATCAACACAGCAAAATTTGCAGAGGTCACACACCCTAATATCCAGTTTGTAGCTTCAAGGCTTAAACCCACCTGGATCAAAACAAGTCTCATAAACCCCCAGTCCAGACGATCATAGGCCTTAATCAGGTCCAATTTAAGCACCAATGCTTTAGCATTATTTACTTTGATACTGTGTAAAACTTCCTGAACTATACCAATAGCATATGTAATTTGTCTTCCCTCAAGGAAGCCAAATTTTTCCTTTGAGATACCTAATGACATACTGGCTTTAATTCTAGCAGCAATAATCTTAGTAATAATCTTATACACCAAATTTCATAAGGAAATAGGTCTACACCCCCAAAAGAGTCTGGTTTCTCACTCTTTGGTATGAGAGAAAGAAAGGTAGCATTTAGTGCACCACTAAACCTACCTTTTTTCCTGGTCTCTTCAACCATGTCCAAAATATCATTGCCCACCACATAAAAAAAAGCCAGGAAAAATTCTACAGTCCATCCATCCAGACCAGGTCTTTTTGAGGCACTAAACCCTTTAAGTGTTGACTGAATTTCTTCCAAAGAAACAGGATCATCCACTATGCGACCTTCTTCCTCAGAAAACACTCTAGGATAATTCCTTAAGATAGCTAACTAATCATTAATAAAAATATTTTCATGTGCTTTAAAAGTATTCTGAAAAAAACAAACAGCTTCCTTGTGTAGATCATGAATCCCATTTATCACATAACCATCTTCCTTTGTGATATCCCAAATCGAATTAATAAGTTTTCTGGAATTGGCATATGCATGAAAAAACTTAGTATTTCTATCTCCAGAGGCCAACCAATTTAACTGGCTCTTCTGCCTCCATGTCTCTTCTTCCAGTATCAAGAGTGCCAATTTCCTTTGTTCTTTTTCTAGTACCAGCGCCCTGTCTACCTCCTCCTCAAAACCCTCTGGATGATTTGTATACAAAGTATCCAGATCCCTTTCAATCTTAACCAATTCTTCCTTTGCTGCCATTTTTTTCTTTCTTTCCCATTTTATTACCAAATTCTTAAGTACCTTTAACTTTTTTATCAGTGCATCCATAGGAGTTAAAATCTCATTTCCCAGCAGACCATTCCAACTTGTTCTTACTAAATTTTCAAAATCTGGATCCTCAAGCCAAACTGAATTAAATTTAAAAGGATAGCCAGTTTGTCCTAAATCTTTTTCCAGGAGTAGAATAACCAGTAAATGATCCAAGATTTTAGTATTACAGACCCATGATCTATATCTTAGCCCTAACATCACTAGATCCTCAGAGATAAAAAATCGATCCGATCTCTTTGTGATATAGTTATTCCCTCTTCTGCCATTTTTCCACGTAGGAATCACTTTGAGAGGTTCAACATCCACTAATCACTCAACTTGAAACATCTGATTAAAAAATATTTGTAAAGGGTCGGATCTAGCATGGTCTCCCCACACTTCTCTGCTTGAGGTAGTAAGGTTTAGGTCCCCTCCAATTATCACATTTTGTTCTTTAAGAGTCCCCACTCTTTTAATGTTTTCCCAAAACACCTCTCTCTCAACATAAGGACCATAACAATTTATCACTTTCAAGCTTTTATTTATATCTTTCACAAATCCCTCCAGCATTATCCCTGCAGGAGTAAGTAAAGCATTACAGTCATCCTTTACTGGGTTCCAAGAAGTCAACAGACCACCAGAAAGTCCTAGAGAATCCACACCATAGAAATACCAATTGGGAAGGAGCTTCAAAAACAGTTCTTTCCCTTTTTCTACACAGACCATTGTCTCTTGTATAAGAAGGACATCCAATTTTCCAGTCTCAAGAAACCTTTTGAGGGATAAGAATTTCGAGTTGCCCCCCACTCCCCTAACATTCAGGGTAGCGATTATCATTTTTTAACCCTAGCTAGGGCCTTTTGTGCTCTAAGCGCCCTCAGACCTTCACTCATCACACCACTAGGAGAAGGAAAATTTTCTTTTTCATGTATTAGTTTTCTTTCACTTCTAGTTTTTAGGGGCGAGAAGTATTTCTCCAACCCACCACAGACAACTCCCTTCAACAAGGCATCTTCTCCCCTCAGGTTTGGATCTGACTTATCCCTACCCAATTCCTCCTTTCCTAACTTATCGACAATCTTTGGGACAGGATCCCCCCCCATAAAAATTGACAGAGGATCTTGTTTTAAGACATCTTTGTAAGAGGGGACAAAATTTAGCACCGAATCTTCAATTTCAGACAGAATACTTGGATCCTGTAAACTCACATGACTCTACGCTCCAACAAAACCTACATCTGCGACCTGTGAAGTTCCCATATGGGACTCCGCCCTCCCCTCCATACCTACAACAGAAGAACCTTCACCGTCTTTCAAAGAAAACATCACAGGAATTGTAACGTCCCCGATATTTCCCTTCCCAGAATCGGGGATCAATGTAGGGAAGGAAAAATCAGCGAAGAAATTACTCACAGGGACCCTCTCATCTCGAAACAAAACATCATCATCAATACCCCTAGCCCGAGCGCCCGACCTCTCCTCAATGCAAACGACTTTGCCTTCTATAACCAAATCACCCCCCTTCCTCAAAGTTTTATCCCCCTTCACCAGATTGCAAATCTGGTTCTCAAAAAACCCGGATAGAGCAATGTGCTCCTTTTCCTCCGAGGATTCTAAAACCTCCGCACCATTCGCACACCTAGAACTGGACGACGAAACTATGGGTTCTACCCTGTCATCCATCAACCCATAATCCCTCGGCCTTAAAATCAAATCTTCCAAAACAGAGGCTTCCCCCATCTTACAGTTCTCCACAGGGGCACTAGTTACCACAAAATCCTCCTTCCCTAGAGAATTACTCTGAGAACAGGCATTAACAAGTAACAACGAATTATCGAAAGAAACCAGTTTTTTAAACTTACCACAATCACCCATGTCTTCCATTCTTGAAGGAGGCATGAGGTCATTCCCACTTGCAGAATCATTCAACATTAAATCAGGAAATGCATCCACTTCGCTCGCTTCTATCTCCCATTCCAGAGGATATTTCAAAGGTTTTCCAGGGAACTGGTGCCTTAAATGCCCAGTATCCTTGCATACAGAGCACTTGAATGGTAACCCTAAATAATCCAGGCGTTGGATTATCACCTTCCCCCTCCAACTGATTTCCAACTCGACTAGGAGTCCGCCAAAAGTATCAACTTCAACTAACAATTTGCCCATCCTCCTATCCAAACCAAACAACATCTTAGGGTTTACATGCAAGAAATTACCAAGTGCATTGCCTATAGCTTTAAAGGCCTCCAATCTCTACAGAGGTAGCAGGCAACCAGGTAATAGCACCCATAAATGCCTAAAACGAAAGCGTTCATTTTCGGGGTTAAAGGCACAATGCCAACGCTTAAGTATTAAACTACCATGGTTTACCACCCATACTGCATTTAAAACCTACTCTGCATCCATCGAGGATCTGAAGACAAAACAGAACCAACCTCTGGTTAGCAAAAAAACCTTCGACGTGTACCCAACCACAAAACCTCAGTTCTCAACAACCTAGACATAAATGTCTCGAGCAACCATCGCTCGGTAGTCGAATTTGCCAACCGGTCCTCTATCCGATAGAGCTTCCACTTCATTCATTGATATATCTCGACCTAGAGTTAACAAAGCGTTAAGCTTCTTTCTTATCCCTCCACGCTATGGGTCTTGAGAAAACACCACCCTCTGCCTTGCTGAGTTGAGGTGTTGTGTTTAGACCTGCTAGCTTTGGTACCTTTGCTTCCACCACAAAAGCCGTCTCTTTGTTGTTATCTTCCACCATGATCCACCCAGCTCCCTCTCCCCTTTTCCCTGTTCCTTTAGGTCTAACTCTGGAACCTCCAGCTCGCTCGCCCTGAAACCTCACTCCTCCATTCCCCGCTAGCCTAATCTCCTTACCCTCCATAGAGCCAAAAGAATCTGGATCATCCTCATCTCCCTTACCGCATGGCGCATACACCAAAGCCCCCACAGATGAGTCTGTTGGGGTCTTTACTGCACACATATGCCAAGGTTGTTCCGCTTCCCGAGCAAAAAGGTCATTTATGACCTCCACCACCTCTTTTCCATTATCCCCAAATGGACCATCGCCAACTGTTCCAAGTACCGCACGGACCTCCAGCTCACCCTTACCTTTAATATCCCTCCCGTCATCGAGAGTTAATGAGGCTCTGTACCTCCTGAGCTCCGCTCTATATTCATCGTCCGATTAGAAAAGTCCTCCCTGGCTCCACCACAGATCTTCTGCCACTCCACCCTCGGGATTCGACACACCTACCTCCATAAACCCTAAAAGAGTACCCATCAACCCAGTCAATCAAATACCCTAGTCTACCCCCTATACCAAATCGCAAACCAATCCCACTAAGCAGAGTAAAGGGGTCCATTCCGCCCTCCTTCCTCGACACCTAAGCTCCCAGATCCTCCTATAACCAGCTCGATTCTCTGATCCATCCTTATCCACCTTCAAAAAAACATATAGCTTCAACAAAACATAGTTTTATCACTTATAAAGAGATATATTACTTATTATTATTATAAAAAAAATCACTTAATACTAATTTTTTATGTTAACAATAAAATAGATAATTAGTTGGGTACTTACTGGTCTTATACATGGTTTTGTTATTATACTCCTATCAAACATGCCAACGGTTGCCCCTCACACGATACACAATACTAATGAAAAATTTATAACCCGTGACTTCACATAACTAACTCCATCACTAACTTTTCTACATTAGAAAAAAACTCACTTAATAATAATATTAATGGTGTCAAAATCTCTTAAATAAAAGTTCTCACTCTCTACTAAATGGGCATGAACCAATACATGATATTCCCACTTCATTGGATAGCTGAAAGACCAAAAAGTTTAGATACTAGCGGAAAATTACCCTTTTGGATTCTAGTAAATGCTTCGTATGCTTGGGATCCACCCGCTATCAACTGTTACTGTGCCAGCGGAAAATGACTTTTGGAATCCAGTAAATGCTTCGAATGCTTGGCAGCCTCACACGCACCACGCACCATCGTGACAAAAGACTTGAAGAAATGGGATTGGCTATCTATTTTTGGAAAGTTGTGCCATTGGCGTATTCGTTTGGATCTCTCTTTGTTAGGCCCATGCTTGTATCTCGCTAAAAACTAATAGTTAGTCAACATTCTTTATTAAAATTGTGAAGACAAATATCAGGAGGAGTTGTGCAACTGTTTACTAGTCAAAGAATTTAATTGAAGTTTTGGTGTTTGATCTAATGTCAAAAGTTTCCTAAATTTAAGGTGGATAAATTTAATGGAAAAAATAATTGAGTTGTGGAAGCTCAATATGCGGGATATTTTGGTGTAACAAGGTCTACATAAGGCATTGGTAGGGAAGACAAAGAGACTAATGAGAATGATAGATGAGGATTGGGAATATTTGGATGTTGGAACTCTCGGTACCATTCGGTTGTGTTTGGAAAATGATCTTCTATTCAATATTATTAGAGAAGAAACAACAACAAGCTTATGGAGCAAAATGGAGGGCCTTTATATGACCAAATCCTTGACTAATCAAATCTACTTGAAGAGGCAACCATACAGTCTATGAATGATATAAGGTACCGAAATTTCTAAACATTTAAATGTATTTAATACTCTTATTACTTAGTTAATCAGTATAGATGTAAAAAACGATGATGAAGATAAGGCAGTCACATTATTGTGTTCATTGCCTGAATCTTGGGATCACCTAGTCATTTCCATTTGCTTAGTACAACTGATACTCTTGATTATGATTATGTTATGGGAGCATTGTTGTCTGAGGAGGTGCCAAGGAAATCTAGTATAGAAACCTCCACACTAGAAGCAATGGTGGATAGATGTCGGTCCACAGAAATGGGGGAGGATTTGAGTGAAACATCTGGGGCTAAGTCAAACGGTAGAAAGGGTAAGGGAATATGTTGGTACTGCAACAAATCAAGTAATCTCAATAAATATTGCAAGAAAAGGAAAGAATCTAAGGATGACGTCATAAGAGAAGAAAATTTGACCGAGACAGGTTAATGTATGGTTGTTGAAGTTTTATTTGTTTGTAATATCTCACAATATCAAGAAGAATGGTTTTTAGATTTTGGTGTTTCTCATCACATGTTTTCACATAGAAGTTGGTTCTCTTCTTACGAATCTATAAATGACGGTGTTGTTTCTATAGGAAATGATATTTCTTGTAAAACTATTGGGATTGGGATCATTAAGATTAAGATGTTCGATGGTATTGTAAGAAAATTGATAAATGTTAGACATGTACCAAAACTTAAAAATAATTTAATTTGTTTGGGCATTTTGGATTATGGAGGTTACAAATTCATTGGTCAAGGTGGAGCACTGAAGGTTTCCAAGGGAATTTCATGGTTATGAAGGCTACAAAAATTAGAAATCTTTACAAGATGGATGGGAATACTCAAATAAATGAAGCAATAGTGGTATCTGAGGAAAATGAATCTACTTGTTTATGGCATCAACAAGTGGGTCATATGAGAAAGAAAGGGCTACATGTATTAATAAACCACAAATTACTTCCAAATTTAAAATACTTGAATTTGAATTTAAACTTTTGGGAAGCAGTGTAGACAAAAGTTTAAAGAAGGTAGTCATATAAGTAAAGGTATTTTAGATTATATCCATTCATATATTTGGGGGCCATCCCCTACAGTTTCTTTTGGAGGATCATCATATTTTGTAACTTTTATAGATAATTTCTCTAGAAAGGTGTGGGTCTATGCTTTAAAAAGAAAAGTTAATGTGTTTAATGTATTTAAACAATTTAGAGTTTTAGTTGAAAAAATAATTGCGAGGACAATCAAATGTTCGAGAACTGGTAATGGAGACAAGTTCACTTCTTTGGAATTTGAAAAATATTGCAAAGAAGCTAGGATTGAAAGGCATACAACCATAGTATATACTCCCCAACAAAATGGTGTGGCAGTTGCATGAGAAAGACTCTCTTAGAAAGAACAAGGAGCATGCTCAACAATGACAATTTGCAACAAGAGTTGTGGGAAAAAGTAGTCTCTACTACTTGTTATTTGGTAAATTGGTCACCATCGGTTGTAATAGATTGTAAAAATATTGAAGATGTATGGACAGGTTATCTGTGTGATTACTTGAATTTAAAAATTTTGGTTGTGAAGTTCATGATCCATCGCCATAAAGAGCACCCCCTATCACCCTCAAGCCAATGGTACAGTTGAGGAGTTTAATACAATTTTAGAACATGATCTAACAAAAGTTTGTAATGTGCAGCGTGATGACTAGGATCAACACATCCCCACAATCTTATGGGCTTACCAAACAATGTGCAAAAGGATGACAAAGCACACGCCATTGAGACCAATCTATGGAAAAGAAGCGGTCATGCTACTAGAATTTGTTGTTCCTAGCCTCTGGGTCGCCCCAGCAACCCAGATGACCGATGATCATTCCCTTCAACACAGGTTAAATGAGCTAATAGAACTAGAGGTAAGACTAAATGATGGTTGATTTCAGCCAAGTGATCAAATAGGAAAGGAAAAAGGCATGGCACGACCGTGACATATGCCATAAAATTCTCTAGCCCAGATCTTTAGTATTAATATATGACAAAAAATATTTACACCATCTTGGAAAACTATGGATGCGTTGGTTGGGTCCTTTTCGACTAGTCTACATCATTGAAGCAGGTGTCGTCAAGATGGAAACCTTATAAGTACAATCTCTCAAGGAATTCATTAATGGTAGCGGGTTAAAGGTGTATTATGGCCCGCAGGGGTCAACCGTCATTTAGCTCCATGTCTTTGTTTTGAATGTGGATAGAATAGGTTAAGTGTAGGTTGTACAACAAGTAGAACATATCATAGTCGACATAATTTACCCTTTGGACAACACAAAATTCTCATCAATCACACATGTGGACTTGATAGATTGACAATTTTTGCAAATTTTCCATATTTCCAAATTAGGTTGATACTTTCGCATAAGTACAAGCTATAGATCCTGTTTGATAATTCACGCGGGATTTGGAGGGGTTTCTTGGCAATTAAGTTCATTGAAAGGAAAAGTAATCCTATCTGGGTGGTTCACACATGCCACATGTACATAGTCATTTATACCACCACATTCTCTAACAAGCATCACCAATACGATGGATCTGGCATATCGATATCCCCGTGAGTCCCATTTTGTCGTCACTTTCTACTTTTTCTCCAAGCCATCCCCTCAGTCGAATATTTCTTTCTCTCCTTCTTCATCCTCCCCACCCTCTTCACTCTATACATACCAACCCCCCTACCTTATCAATGGAGTAATTATCCACTCCCCATTCTCTAACACCTCCACCTGTGACTTTCATTATTGCCTCATTAGTATTTCCCCCAATTCCCTCATATTTATCAAGTTCTCCTAGTTCCTTTGTCATGGCGTGGCTTAGAAGACTATCCATACTTGGTTATTTCCACTTCTATCGAGAAGCTCAAGAGCCTACACTTCAGTTTTCACGTCGATTGTCAGACTGACATCAGTTGCTTGGTAGAGTTCCTTCCCCCCTCTTTCCTAGCAAGTATCGACTCAATACCCCATAGTTCCCTGAACTGTGTTTCGTACTCACGACTGTTAACCGACTCTCTAAACCCAAAGTTGTGTGAACAAATACCATGCATCATCATATTTGTTGATAGGAAGGGACCCTACTCAATGGCTTGCCAAGAGCCCTTCTCTCATCCATCGTCATGGATCCCCCTCCAGTAAAAATGAGCCTAGCGAAAAAACTTATATCCAATCTCATTGCTAGAATCCCTACTCTCACATCTAGCCATGGATACTCAACCCTCTAGTGGTAGAAAGGTCGAGACTACTAGCTCGGTGTGGTCATCCTAGGACAAAAAGACAAGAAAAGAATGATGCTCTCTCTTGATGTAACCTAACTTCCTTTCAATGGTCGATGTTTGATGGTGGGATTTAAACATCTCCCTCATTCACCTTTATAGACACCAACGAAGGTTTTGGGTTGAGCATCTATCCACATGAACTTAAACTCCATCTCTCACCATGGGGCTTGCTTGATTCATTCTCGGACATGGGTCGAGTGGAAACTACAACTTGCATAGATGATTTTCTCTTACTTAGGCCTGACCACAATCACAACTTGTTTTGAAGACCAATGATTTTCTCTTCCTCAAAATGACCACCTAAATCACATATGGTAGTTGGCTCGAGGACGAGCCAAGTAATAGTGGTGGGGGCTTGTTGGCACCAAAATTTTTGGGTTCATTTCACACGCGTGCACAAATGAAGTTGTGCGTGCTCATTCCAAAGTTTTGCACGTTCCCAAGGTAATGTGTGAAGAATGACAAAGGGTGTGCACCAAATCGAGTTTTGAAAGTGCGCAACATGCCTAAAATATTATTGAATGTGCATCAATCCCAGTTTTGATGCACACAGGAAATCAAGAAGACGCATGTTGAAATCAAGAAAAGAATCATTGGGAAATCCTTTCAAATGATTACTACCAACAAGACAAAGGATCGTGCAGATGACAAAAGATGAGCTAGCAGGGAAGTTAAGATTGCCCCAATTCCTGAAGGTTACGTGGATTGCAGGAAGCTGCCATAAGTGTGTGAGGCGGTTTTGTTAGTCGATCAAGTGGAGAAGAGAACAAAGAGACTAAGATCCCGAGCAAAGAAAGTTATCAAAGGAAGCAATGATATCAGAAATGGGGCTAGCTAGATGTTCAGGTAAGATTCATTGAGTTGTTTGTATCGAGCTCACTCTGATCTTGTTGTAATATGGTAGTGCTTCTGAATATATTCCCAAGTCTAGCATATGTCTGAAGTCTTGAGAGAATGTGCATTGTGCAGTGTGTTGTATTTATGAGGATTTATATAAATGAAGATATGAGGTTTTGTGGTTGTCATATATAGTTTGCTTAATGTATGCCTCTGCTATATTGGAATAACTCTGGTAATAAAGATGTGACAATTTTGATCTATTTTGTGTCTATCATGTATTATTTGGATATGTGTGTGTATTGTTTTACTTCTTAGTCCTAATAATCTGTTAGATATGAGTTGCATGAATGCCAACCCCAATGGATTTTTGTGTGTTTAGCCTTAATCCATGTCACAAGACCTTATGATCTTTGTGATCCTCTCTACATCTTAGGTGAGACCTTCCTCGTCCTTGGTTGAGGATTGTGTTGAAATAATGTAACTGCAAAGTGTATTCTAATTATTATTTGATATATTATTCATTGGATCATTCCCTATTGTGGATTGATCATGTCGGCTATTGTAAAGGACCAAATCCCCTTTTGTGGATTGGTCATAATGTAATTGTAATAGGCAGAAAGAGAAGTTGGCCCCTACACGACGCTCTT
>SNQJ01S0025933.1:0-23924 GCA_010110895.2 Picea sitchensis
TTTAAATTGTAAAGGGGAGAAGTAAGGGTTGTTTTCCCCTTACTTTGTGGTTTACCCTAGGTTATTTTGACAAAATATTATTAGATGTTTTTGTATAAATAGAGATCATTTCTATCTCATTTGATATAGATCTCCCATTGTGAGAAGACTACATTGGCTGAAATTTGTGCCCTACTTGGGAAATTCTCTCTATCTCTCTTGGTTACATTAGCTTGTGATGGTTTGCCTCATGTTATTGGATGGATGGATGATGTGTCATCTCTCTTGGAGACTTGTTCTTGCTTTATCGTGGATTTTCCTTGGTCAATTAGGGTTTCATCTTGTTAATGCTTCAACGAAGTAAGGATTTCATGTTCATTGCTCTCTTTTCTTGGTTGCAAGGTTAATGTGATGATATATTTGGGAGTATAATGGAATACAAACCCCTCCAAATCCATTATAATTGTTTGGAATAATCTACTGTGCAAAGGATACTAGGAGGAGTAAAAGGGATTACACCCTCCTGGGTTTTCCTTGTTGGTTAGGGTTTTCCTTGGGGAGTAAAAGGGCTTATGATCCCAAGGAAGTAACTCATATAAATTGTTTAATCAAGAGACTCCATTTTCCCAATAGAAAGCCACTAGTTTTCATGCATTGGAGAAATAAATTATTGCATTGGTAATTTTGAAAAGTTGAGAAAACTCATCATAACTTTGAATTTTACTCTCTTATCATCTGTCATAATTTTCTAAGAATTTGCTAGCATAATCGACTAGTCATAGTGCATATTTTGGGTGTATTTTTTGCAAGTTTTGGTAGCTGATTTTTCTGTTGTAATAAATTGTTTTCTATAGACATAAGGATGCAATTATATATCTGCAAAACTTGTATACAAAATTCGTTCATTGATGTTAAAGTCGATGCTTTTATACTTGAGTTGTACTAGTGTTTACTAGCTTATCTCCTGCATAATTTGTTATACTTTTAGCATTTTGTTTAGTAGCTCTAATAATCATTTCTTTATTGATATATATCTTTGTTGACTACTCCAAATAGGGAAAGCAAGCTTAAAGTTTTTTTCCATTTAAAATGTGTCTTGTATACTCGATGTTTCTTGTGTCTTAGCAGGTACCATCATCATCCGCAGGTACTCAAACTTCTTGGAAACCATTGACCACTACCAAGACTCATTTCCAAGCTACTTCCCATTTAGAAAATTGACCTATAGGGGAATCCATTCATAAGTATCCCTTTCCATCTCACTTGCCCCCTAGGGTCACCTGATATTCCTCTCTTGAGGTGATCACTTCACCTCTAAAGTGACGGGAATACGTACTTGAGGTGACAATGAGTAGGTACTCTCCTAGTTTTTTCCATCTTGTGGATTAGGTTGGGATTTTCCCAATCCTATGTGATAACATTTTGGGGTCGTTTCAAGAGAGTATTTTGAATCCTATTTCATTCCCTAACGAAATCTTGGCAATATGCCATCACAAAGCCTTTACCCCTAGCTTATCGAGTGACTCCACTTGGAGGATGTTCCCCTTCCACCCTTGATGAGCCCTTCTTGAAGCTCATATGGCAACTCCACCTTCCCAGAATCCATCTTACATTAATACTTTTCCCCCTGGGAGATTCAAACCTTCTAAGGTTTACCGAATAACGCCTCCTCTCAAGTCTCCTGTTGTTAAGACCCTTTTCCAAGGTACCCTTCCCCTTGCTCCAATGGCTCACCCTTGGGAAAAATATCTCTATGATACCTTGAACATGTCTACCATTCCTGGATATCCCAATACCATGTCGAAAGAGTCTCATAAATGGTTCCCAAATTTTCCAAGAAATAATGTGATCATTATTGAGAATCATCTCTATGCCATGGATCGAGACATGGAAAATGCAAAAGTGTAACATGAGGATGTATCAATGACGCTACTAGCCTCATCATTAACCGAAGATGGTCATATGTGGTTCAAAGGCTTACCTGAAAATCACATAACATCTTATGAATAATTTTCCAAGTTATTCAAGAACAAATGGACAATGAAGAAAGACAATGAAATGCTTGTAGCATATTGTAATTAGATAAAGAAGAAGAAAAATGAAATAGTAAATGAATTTTAAAATAATATTGACATATTGTACAATCAACTCTTGACATATATTCATCCTACAACTATGGCTATTTGTCTCCTTTACATGAATTCATTCAATGAGAAATTTCGTTTTATTCTAAAGGACAGGAATCCCACCACCTTAGCACAAGCCAAAGAGTGTAGTGCATAAATTGAAGATAAACTCCTTGACTCGAAGCTTGATCCTTTCCGGTATACTTGTACCAAGGTAGAGAGAAAGACTAAGGCTTCCAGTAGTAGTACTCCAGATCCAATTACTCTCTTGACTCGGAAGATAGATCAGATGAGTACTTAGTTTTTCCAAGCTCATAATCAAATCATGGGTCGATTAACCGTTGTGGAAAGGAATCATTCTTACTTTAGACCTTAGTTTGCTAGACAAAAGAGAGATGCCATAGGTTGGAAACCAAGGCCTCAACAAGAGGCAAGGGACCCTGATACGTTGAACGTGGTTGGAATGGTCAACATAGAGAAGAAACTGTGGTGTTCTCCATGACAAGAACCTCACTAAGAGGTTGAATGTCCCCAACAATATGAAGACTCTCTTGATAGTATGAACTTCATGGATATGATCTGTAACTTCTAAGAGAAAGAGATCACATAGGAACAGATCGACGAGGCCAGAAGAAAGAGGGAAAGAGAGGGAAGACTCTGGGTGTTAAACCGGTTGACATATGATCAAAGAAAGAAATTGAGGAAGAGGGAATTTTCGACATACACTAGAAAAAATAAAACTTCAATTCATCCATCACAACCTTCCACTCCGCCTTATCCATAAGCAATTGCACCTCCTCCATTTATAGAGAAGGTGGTCCCAAGACTTCCACCTCCAGTACATTAGTTTCTTCCCAAGACAACTCCAAAAGAAGACGAGATTTAGTTGAACATAGACATTGCAACCATGTTTGGGAAGTTGAATATGATGGTCCCTGTAACATAGATGTGAAAAATTCCTTCTCTGAGGAGGGAAATATTGAAATTATTACACATACCAACTAAGAAGAAGGACCCTCCAATCATTTTGAACACCATGTATCTTTATCAGAAAAGGGACAATAACCCTCCTTTCTATCTTTCCATGGGCATGAATGGCCTCCACCTAAACAATTGTATGCTAGATTTCGAGGCCTCAACAAATGTCATGTATTTGAAGGTGATGGAACAACTTGGATTAAATATGACCCGACCATATGGAAAAGTGTGTGTTCTCCATGTCAAGAACCTCACTGAGAGGATTAATGTCCCCAACAATATGAAGACTCTCCTGACAATATAAAGTTCATGGATATGATCAGTAACTTCCAAGAGGAAGAGGTCACACAAGAACAGATCGACGACGCTAGAAGAGAGGGGGAAAGAGAGGGAAGACTCTGGATGTTAAAACTATTGATATATGATCAGAGAAAAGAATTAAGGAAGAGGGAATTTTTGACATACACTAGAAGAAATAAATCTTTAATTCCTCCATCACAACCTTCCACTCCACCTCAGCCAGAAGTAATTGCTCCTCCCCCATTTACAGAGAAGGTGGTCCCACTACTTCCACCTCCATTAAATTAGTTTCTTCCCAAGACAACTTCAAAAGAAGACAATATTTAGTTGAACATAGACATTGTAGTCATGTTTGGGAAGTTGAATATGACGGTCCCTGTAACAGAGATCTGAAAAATTCCTTCTGTGAGGAGGGAAATATTGAAGTTATTACAGGTACCAACCAAGAAGGAGGACCCTCCAATAATTTTGAAAACCTTGTATCTTGATCAAAAAAGGGATAATAACCATCCTTTCTATCTTTCCTTGGGCATGAATGGCCTATGCCTAAACAATTATATGCTAGATTTATAGGCCTCAAAAAATGTCATGTCTTTGAAGGTGATGGAACAACTTGGCTTAAAGATGACCTGACCATATGGAAATGTGTGCGGCATTGATTCTAAGAGGGTTAAGGTTTATGGACTGTGTGAGGATATTGAAGTCTTCTTGATTGATTTTCCACATATCAACCTCCTTATGAACATAGTAGTGATTGATGTTCTGAATGATTGGGGGATGATCCTATCAAAGAGTTGGTCTATTTCTCTTGGATGTTTTCTTAGCATGGATATTACCCATGCACACATTCCCATGGAGGATGACACCTTTGATATCTTATATAGTCAAGAGCAGACTGACAAGCATGTGATGGACCCCAATGGTTCTGATTACAAAAGTAAGTGTGAAGTTGATGCGGTTCCAAATACAATTGAGTATGATCCATGAGACTTGCCTTTCATGCAGGAGGACTGCATAGATACACTACTCCCAAGGAAATATGAGTACAAGGAAAATCTTACGGAGTTCCAAGGGAAAGAATCAAGGTCCATCTAGATATTAAAGAAAGAGGATAAATAAAGCAAAGAACATGTGAAAGCCATAAAAAAATGCAGTAAAAAAGGACCTCCTTCCTATCCTTACATCGAGAATGTACCTTGCATCAACTATAGTGAAGGAAGTATTTCATTCATGTGATACAAGAAGAAGGGAAAGCCTAAATACGACCAGAAGGATGATGACACGTGGCTTGGTCCTTACATAATCAAGAAGAAGTTTGAAAAAGAAAAGCATTACTTGACATATTTGGATGGGAGAAAATGCCATTACCAGTGGATGGTCTTTTCTCTGACCCTACATCCATGGCACTTGACTTCTTCAGGGTCTGGGCCCCAAGTAAGTAGGTAGGTCATATTTCTTTCCTTGCATTTTCATCTTGATTTCTCATGGTAGTTTAACTGCATTTCATATTTCATTTTTCTCTACTTTCATATTGCTTTCATCATATTACAAGTTTAGTTTAGAAATTTTTGAAAAAATGTTAATTTTTTTTTTCTAGATTAGTTGTCATTTTTGGTTTTGATATATATGGACAAAGAGTGATAGAACCATCCTATATTTTACCATTTTATGTTTAAGTGATCCATAGGTCCACCAAGAGATGCAACGGTTCTCATGCACTCTACAAAAAGTACATGTCCCCAAGTAGGAGCCAGATGTTATCCTCAACTCCTAGGGATAACTAAGGAGATGATGTCTTGAGGTCGTCAGGGTGCAAATGTGGAGTATTGAGAGACAGCTTGACCAACAATGTCCACTTACATAGATAGAATCCCACTTCACCACCATAGTTCCAGATTCATCATGAGGGTATCCACCACACTAGCTTGCTTCCAAAGGACATTGGATCTTTCTCCATGAGGTACAAGCCATGTATTATGGTGAGTGTCATTTAAATTTTTGAGGCATTTGGGTTTGTTGCATTTAAAACTTGTTTTTATTATGTAACGTCTGTTTGGACATTATGTTCTTTTCCTTATTTCCCCTTGGTGGTTGACATTGTTCCCTAGTAAGTGGCCACCCTTCATGATTGGTTTTCTACTGGGAGGTCCCCTTGAAGAGTCATCGTGTCATTCCCAAACATATTAGTCAGTTTCCACACTTTGTTCCCCCATCTCCTTATCTTTTGGGTTTTCTGGTGTCTTGAACCAAGAAGGGGTTGTCCCTCATTTCATGGGAAGAAGGGGCTGAAGGCCCAAAGAGGAGATGGCTAGAAAAAGATAAAAACTTAATTATGAATCTTCCAGATGCTCTCCCAAATAGGTCTTTAGAGAAATGAAACGCTTCTCCTAAAAAATCAAAGACCTGCAAAATCAAACACATAACATAAATGTCCCACTTGATTGAGGGATTTACACAAAGTGTGTTACAATCTAGACTATACCCACATGGAACTATGTGTACTTATCCCTTCAAGTGACACTTTGGTACTACCCCCGAAGATAATTTATTCACCCTAGGTAGTACCCAGTGTTTGGAGATTATTTAATCTATGGAAATGAATGGGCTTGGTAAAAGGATGCATTGAAAATGAAGGTGCAACACACCCTCTACAAAGTCACCCATAAATGAGACACTACTATCCATTGTATGTCATGAACCCTTTTTGCCAAGAGTCTTTCCCCCATACATATCATCTTTTATGCATGTCTTAGAAAGGGGTTCCACTCAAGAAACACTCGAGCTAGGGGAGGATTCACCCAATAGGTCACATTGTCAACCTTCCCATACCCAAACTTAGCAAGTTGAATAGGGTCTTTGAGCACTTATTTGTTTTGATTAGGTGGTTTTTGATGCACATGATTAGGTGGATCTTTTATTGACTTGATTTACTCATCATGATGCATTTGAATTGAGATCCCTAGAGGGTGTATTCATTGTCTTTGCAGGACCTTGTTTGGCCGAAAAATTTGGAAGAACAAGCCTAGCTTGGGGTTCCTTGGGGATTGAAGCCCATCGGTTGGATACCATGGCTTACACTTTGGATTGTGAGGACATCCTTTGGAGGCTTGGGATATTCCTTGGAGGAACTCACCCATGCCCCTACTAGCCCAATGTTTTGTCTTTGGAGGCCAAACCTTCCACTTTGAGGGCTTGATGTCATGAATGGGCTAGGGTTTGGTGGTGATGAGGAAACATGGCATCATTTGATGAGGAAGAACACCTTGAATTGGTCAAGAGGTCCCTAGAACCTTGGAATACGGCCTTTGGAGGTCCAACGTTTCATCCCCAACCTCAACGAATTTCCAAAGATGCCAAAATGTTTCCCTAAAGGGATGACGCCATGGTTTTTCTGGTGTTTATGTTGTGAAAAATAAAAATTTTAATTGTAAAGGGGAAATGTAAGGGTTGTTGTCCCCTTAGTTTGTGGTTTACCCTAGGTTTTTTGGAAAAAATGTTATTAGAGGTTTTTGTATAAATAGAGATCATTTCTATCTCATTTGATATATCTCTCCCATTGTGAGAAGACTACATTGGTTGAAATTTGCACCCTAATTGGGAAATTATCTCTATATATATTGGTTACATTAGATTGTGATGGTTTTTATTATTCTATTGGATGGATGGATGGTGTGTCAACTCTCTTGGAGACTTGTTCTTGCTTTATGGTGGATTTTCCTTGGTGAATTAGAATTTCATCTTGTTAATGCTTCAAATAGGTAAGCATTTCATGTTCATTGCTCTCTTTTCTTGGTAGTAAGGTTAATTTGATGATCTCTTGGGGAGTATAAGGACATACAACCTCCTCCAAGTCCATTATATTTTCTTGGAATAATCTACTATGCAAAGGATACTAGGAGGAGTAAAAGGGATTACACCCTCCTAAGTTTTCCTTGTTGGTTAGGGGTTTCCTTGGGGAATAAAAGGGATGACAACCCCAAGGAAGTAACTCATCAAAATTGTTTAATCGATAGAATCCATTTTCCCAATAGAAATTCACTAGTTTTCATTCATTGGAGAAATAAATTATTGCATTGGTAATTGTGAAAAGTTGAGATATTGAAATTATTTTAAGTGGAACTTAACCTATATGTTATACATGTCTCTAAACCACTAAGGAGTCTCATTTGGCCAAGAAATTCTTGTTGTTGTTGAATATTTAATATACAATCACTAGGGCTATAGAAAACTAATCATAACTTTGAATTTTACTCTCTTATCAACCGTGAGAATTTGCTAAGGATTTGCAAGCATAATCTACTAGTCTTAGTGCATCTTTTGGGTGGCGTTTTTGCAAGTTTTGGTGGCTGATTTTCTATTGTAACAATTTTTTTTCTACAACCATAAGGATCCAAGTACATCTTTGTAACACGTTTCTATAACAACCTTACATTGATGTGAAAGTCTATGCTTTTATACTTCAGTTGTACTTGTGTTTACTAGCTTATCTCTTGCATCATTTTTTATAATTTTAGCATCTTGTTTAGCAGATCTAATAAGAATTTATTTGTTGATATATATATTTGTTGATTGTTTCAGATATGGGAAAAAATATTAAATGGATTTTCCAATTAACATAGAGCTTGTATACTCGTTTTTTTTGTGTCTTGGGCATGTACCATCATCATTCGTAGGTACTCAAACTTCTTGGCAACCATTGACCACTACTGAGACTCATTTCCAAGATAATTAACATTTAGAAACTTGGCCTATAGGGGCATGCATTCATAAGTATCACTTTCCATATCACTTTCCTCCTAGGGTCACTTGGGATTCCCCCCTTGAGGTGATAACTTCACCTCTAAAGTGACAAGAATACCTATTTGTCGACATCTTGTGGATTGGATCGAGATTTTCCTAAACTACAACCTGTGTGATAACACATCACATGTTTTCATAAGCTCTCCAACCATAGAATATCTTGGAAGGAAAGAGGCTTTACATATCAAGAGAATTCTATTTGAGAGCCTAACTTCTTTGTTGATTATCTAGAATCTGTGGTGTTTTGGAGAAATTATTTTTTAAACATAGCTAATGAAGGAGAAGGTTCTGACTTGAAAAAATCTGTTACATTTGAATTTATTATCCAAGAGTCAGATGACATGATTCAAATGAAGAATATCCCACCTTCTATCTTGCCTAAATTTGGTGGCTTGGCTAGTGAATATTAGGACACATTCCTCTTCATTTTTGATGTCCTATGTCGAAGTTATGAATACTCCTCTCATTGCGAAAACCTTAAGCTATTTCTAGCCACCCTGAAGGAAGTAGCACTTTGTTGGTTCATGGGGTTGGAGTGAATAATATTGACACATGGGAAGAGATGAGGAAAATATTCTTAAGGAAGCATCAAGATTATTTTAAGGAAAGGAATATTTGAGAAGAAAATTTCAAAATAACCCAAAAGGATGATGGAATCCTAGAGGACTATGTTGAGAGGTTTTAATACAATTTGCTACAATCAAAGTAGAACAAGCTAGACCCGAAGAATTTGCATATTATTATCCTTGAGGGAATTAAAGGTGATTGTATAAATGTATTGAATCCCATGGGAGATGGAGATATCTCTAAAATGACATATAAAATAATTTGTGAACTATGTAGATTCTACTCATGTGGCAATGAAAAATATGGGAAAGGTATCAGAGATATAGTTTCAAAAATCACAAGGTCATATAAAGGAGGGGTCACTAGGGATGAGTAGGGAAACCCATTAGACAATTTCAAGATTGATATCCTTAGTTCATTCATATCTCAATTAGATACCATGCAAGCTAGAAAGAATAAAGAAGAGGCAAATTTGGCATTATCCATTTACTGTTCAAAATGTCGAAAGAAGAACCCTATATGAGAATGCCTTCTGAATAATATATTGACATGTGTTATCTATGAGAAAAACCATGCATCTAGAAACTACCCTTCCTTGCTTGAGATTAAGGCAGTATATCAAGGGAATAATGAGGAAACTAAAAAAATATTCTTTGTATCCTAGAAACAACAATGGCCACCATGACCATGAGGTATGACACAAGATCCATCCCAGTTTTTTGTTCCATATAAATATTCACTTCAAAATTGATACTCATCTATACCATGGAAAAAATGGTCTCCTCAAGCTCAAAACCAAACGTGTTAACAAGGTTGGAGAGGGCCTTCATATTTTTGGAAACTTTCCTCAACAAATCCAATAGTACCCCCCTTAGACGCATCTTCCAATCCAATACCCACAACACTTACAACTACCATCCAAACAACATCCTCAAAAATCACCATATATACATTCCCAACCCATGCCTAACCCAAATAATAAAGTAGTCCAACCCACCTACAATTATGAGCTACCTCCTTTCCCAACCTACCTCATTTCCCCCTGTGTTTTGTAAATATGTTCACTTATGCTCGAGAAAAGTGATTAATGATTAGACTAATCCCATTATCCCATAAAAAGATGGTGAGGATATCCCATTGAACTGGATGATCACATTTCCAACCCTTATTCTATACACAAGCCACTACCCCATGGAGTTCTATCCAACCACACTTAGTGGGATCAATCCAAACTCCTTCATATTCATAAATATTATGCATAGACAAATCCCCCACACAACCAAAATTTGAATTTCTAGGAGAATTGAGAAATGTACGTGTCAAAATTCTTTATTTCGGGCTATTAAAGATGTCTTGATTTATGCCAAGGTTGTTTGAGAACTCTTTCTAAGAAAATCAGGAAGGAAAAAGGACCCTGAAACTATCCATGTGATTGGGAAATTGTTCAATTTGATGTTAGGAAAAAATTGCATGTCTAAGTATGTATATCCAGGAAGTCCATTTGTTAATTTTAATATCAATAACACTTCCATCCCAAACTCCTTTATTGACCTAGGGGAAACCAACAATGTTATGACCAAGGAGACAATGGAAAAACTCAAACTACCTAATCTACGTTCAACTCCTATGATTCTTCAGTTCACTGATAGGCATACTATGAAATGAGAGGGAGTCTTGGAAGATGATGTTGTTTCTGTGTATTCCTGGGAGTATATGGAATACATCATGATATTGCAACCAAAAGCTAACCTAGGGGGATACCCATTAATTTTGGGAAGACCCTATTTATCCATTGTTGATGCACATATTGGTTGTAGGTAAGGATATATGATTGTTTTTCATAGGAATTCCACTAAAAGAATTACTCTCTTTCTCCCTTCTAAACCTTCTCGTGATTTAGAAAACCCCTCTTGGATAGAAGACAACGATGAAGAGACTATCCAACATGTTTTGACTTTGGAAAAAGCCTATAATTTTAGAAAAAATACTAAGGATGATCTAATTTTCACTTTCATAACATATCCTCATACAATTATCCATCCAACTGCATGTCCTCATACAATTAGCCATCAAACTTATCCATATCTGGGACATATTTTAAGAAGTTATTCCCAAGAAACATGCTCATTCGTTGAGTTGGAACAACAATTTTACTTTGTAATTCCTTTAGATGACATATCTCAGAATCATATCACACCAATTGAGACCCACCCGAGAAAAACATTGAATGTTATCTCCAAACTAGAACCTTCTCAGCAATATAAACTCATCAATATGTTGCAAAAGCACAATAGTGCATTTGCTTAGGATTATACTAACATGAAAGGGGTCCATCCCAATTTATGTACTCATCACATATATATTAAGGAAGATTCTCAAGATGTTAGTAAACCTTAACGAAGAATGAACCCTTCTTTGAGGGACATAGTGAAGGAAGAATAACAAAATTTTCTCAATGTAAACTTTATTTATCCCATCTCTGATAGTAAGTGGGTCTCACCCCTGGTAATTATGCCAAAAAAGAATGGGAAGTTGTGTGTGTGCATTTAATAAAGAGAAATAAATAAGGCCACTCAAAAATATTACTTCCCTTTTCCATTCATTGATTAAGTCCTAGATACCTTGGATTGAAAGAAATGTTTCTCTTTTCTTTATGGATTCAATGGTTATAACCAAATTCAAATTTCCCTTTAGGACCAAGATAAGACTACCTTCACCTGCCCTTAGGGAATTTATGCCTATCAAGTGTTACCATTCAGATTGTGCAATTACCTTTCCACTTTCCAAAGGGAAGTCCTTGAAATATTTTCTTACTTGATTCATGATAGTGTTGATATCTACATGGATGGTTTTACTATGTATGGTGACATGTTTGAAGAAGCCCTGAACAATCTTGAAATTTTTTAAGTCAAATGCCAAGAAACAAATCTTTCCCTTGGAAATGAAAAATGTCATATGCTTCTCATTGAGGGTATTTTTTTGGGTCATCACATATCTTATAAAGGGGTTCCACTCGGAAAACACTCCTTGATATAGGGGACGATTCTCCCATTAGGTCACATTGTCAACCTTCCCATACCCAAACTTAGAAAGTTGAAAAGGGTCTTTGAGCACTTATTTGTTTTGATGAGGTGGTTTTTGATGCACATAGTGGATATTTTATTGACTTCATTTAATCATCATGATGAATTTGACTTGAGATCCTTGGAGGGTGTATTCATTGTCTTTGCAAGACCCTGTTTGGTGGAAACATTTGGAAGAACAAGCCTAGCTTGGGCTTACTTGGGGCGCGAAGCCCACTGGTTGGATACCATGGCTTACACTTTGTATTGTGAGGAAATCCTTTGGAGTCTTGGGATATGCCTTGGAAGACCTCACCCATGCCCCTACTATCCCAATGTTTTGTCTTTGGAGGCCAAACCTTCCACTTGGAGGGCTTGGCGTCATGCATGGGCTAGGTTTTGGTGGTGATGAGGACACATGACATAATTTTATGAGGAAGAACGCCTTAAATTGGTGGAGATGTCCCTAGAACCTTGGAAGAAGGCCTTTGAAGGTCCAACATTTCATCCCAACCTCAATGAATTTCCAAAGATGACAAAATGTTGCCCTAAAGGGGTGATGTCATGCCTTTTCTGGGGTTTCCATTGTGAAAAATCAAATTTTAAATTGCAAAGGGGAAAAGTAAGGGTTGTTGTCCCCTTACTTTGTGGTTTACCGTAGGGTTTTTGGAAAAAATGTTATTAGAGGTTTTTGTATAAATAGAGATCATTTCTATCTCATTTGATATAGCTCTCCTATTGTGAGAAGACTACATTGGCTGAATTTTGCACCCTACTTGGGAAATTTTCTCTATAGATATTGGTTACATTAGATTGTGATGGTTTGTCTTATGCTATTGGATGGATGGATGATGTGCCATCTCTCTTGGAGACTTGTTCTTGCTTTATGGTGGATTTTCCTTGGTAAATTAGGGTTTCATCTTGTTAATGCTTCAACTAGGTAAGAATTTCATGTTCATTGCTCTCTTTTCTTGGTTTTAAGGTTAATGTGATGATATCTTGGGGGGTATAAGGACATACAACCCCCTCCAAGTCCATTATAATTGTTTGGAATAATCTACTCTGCAAAGGATACTAGGAGGAGTAAAAGGAATTACACCCTCCTAGGTTTTCCTTGTTGGTTAGGGTTTTCCTTGGGGAGTAAAAGGGATGAAAACCCCAAGGAAGTAACTCATCCAATTTTTTTAATCAACAAACTGCATTTTCACATTATAAAGCCACTAGTTTTCATGCATTGGAGAAATAAATTATTTCATTGGTAATTGTGAAAAGTTGAGTTATTGAAATTATTTTAAGTGGAACTTAACCTATATGTTATGCATGTCTCTAAACCACTAAGGTCTATCATTTGGCCAAGAAAGTCTTATTGTTGTTGCAAATTTAATATACAACTACTAGGGCTGTAGAAAACACATCATAACTTTGAATTTTACTCTCTTATAAACCGTGAGAATTTGCTAAGAATTTGCGAGCATAATCTACTAGTCCTAATGCATCTTTTGGGTGGATTTTTTTACAAGTTTTGGTGGATGATTTTTCTATTGTAACAACTTGTTTTCTACATCCATAAGGATCCAAGTATATATATATAACACTTTTCTATAACATCCTTACATTTATGTGAAAGTCTATTCTTTTATACTTCAGTTGTACTTGTGTTTACTAGCTTATCTCCTACATCATTTGTTAGAATTTTAGCATCTTGTTTAACAGATCTAATAAGAATTTATTTGTTGATATATATATTTGTTGATTGTTTCAAATAGGGAGAACACACTTAATTGGATTGTGCACTTAAAATAGATATTGTATACTCATTGTTTTTTGTGTCTTGGGCATGTACCATCATCATCCGTAGGTACTCAAACTTCTTGGCAACCATTGACCACTACCGAGACTCATTTCCAAGATAATTCCCATTTATCAAATTGACCTATAGTGTCATCCATTCATGAGTATCACTTTTGTAACACCTCAAGGCAGAGCCCCTACTGAATTGTAATTATGTTATAGGTTGGTGAGCCAAGTTTTTATAAGATAAAGACTATATGTTTATTAGGTCGAAGAACCTAGATGCTTAAGGCCATGAGCCTGATTTTTGTATATGTAAATGCACATATCATTAATAAAATTAAACAACTGTGTGTAGAGCAACCATGAAGAAAGAGTTATGGGGGACTAAGCTCCACTAGGTAGGGTAAGGGAGGGGGCTAAGTGTTTAGGCATAGGGGCTAATCTAGAGGGATTACCTCTAAGGGAATATTATTTTATTATTATTTCCTAAAGGCTAAGGTGGACATGATCGGTGTTGTCCTAAGTTCCTGGGAAAAGGAACAAGTTCTAAGTGGAACTCATGCAACTACAGGAGGACATGTGTCGACCTGGGTGCATGCAATTATAGCTAGGAAATCCATCTCGTTGGGGGGTTCTCTTCCGATTCTCACACCACTCCTGATTCTCACGTCCTTGGCCAGTCTCACCATCCTCATGACCCTTATGATTCCTGCAAGTCATCCATCCTTCCCTATTCACCATTGATTCACGTAGTGAACCTTTTTCTCCATCATCGACCTCTGCATATAGAATTCACCTTGGGAACCTATCGTCTTAATTGAGTTATCCCGTGTGTCTCCTATGAAGTCGACGCACCTTGTAACTTCCCGAGCCATGTTGTGTCTTAATTGTTGACTGTTACAGCCCACTGAATTCCTTGATTGAGTGTGCCTTGCTTCCATCATATGATATTTACTAATCCTTGTTGTTTCCTTCACCTTTCTGGAACTAACTTAGAAGCTGGAATGAAGAAGTAGGTTGTCAAGCTTGTGGTTTGAAGAAGCAGGTTGTCAGACTTGTGGTTTGAAGCGGTGGGTTGTCAGGCCCTTGGACTTAAGAAGCAGGTTTCTAGGCCTGCAAGCAACTCTTTCCAAGTGAGAGAGGTTGATGGGGAAGTGATTTACCAGAGGGATCCCAATTGCAGCTACAGTGCTCGGAGAATTCATGTCCGATCTGTTTCTGAAGCCCTAGAAGGGAAGTGGGTTAGTTGAAGGAATGTTGAGCAGAGAAGGGGCACACTTCCTGGGGTGTAACATGTATGTGGTGAATGAGAGGTTGTAGGCTATTATTTTGAGCTAGCTCCTGGGGAATAATCCTTCCTATTGACCTGTGTGACTTTCCTATTGCTCTTGCCAAGCCTAGGAATCCCTTACCCGGTGGAGTTTAGTCCCAACTCAAGGGTGACCAACTGCTGAGCATGATGAGCAACGTGGTCTAAGGCTGGGAGGTTCATGGAAGGTCTGCATGCAGTTGGTGGTCATGTATTGAAAGATAAGTACCAAATCTCTGTTGATTGTATGTTGTGTAATTGTACATGTTTTCTAATTGATGAGTAATTCCTAGATATATCATATATGTTGTATGTGTAGGTTTACCATTATTTATGCATTAATTTGTGTATGGTTAGAATATGTTGTCTGCATGTTTTAATGTTATTCTGCATGAAGAGTGGCATGAACAAAATTATGTAATTGTTAATTTGCGTTAGATATGAATGCATATAAATTCATAAAATGGTATCAAAGAGTTATTTGGAGTAGCATGGCCCGACCTAGATGGTCAGGGATGTTACAAAATGGTATCAGAGCCATGGTTTCAACACTGAGCCTGGATGGGCCATGTTAGTGGAAGTTGAAGTAAAAGTTTCGGAAAAGAATTGTTGTCGAGATGGAAAAAATTCAATTTTAGAGCCCATGGTTTCTACATGGAACCTAGATGGGCCACGAATGAGAAATTCAGAGTAACAATTTCAAGGAATTTTGATGTACATAGTTCCAAAAGGGCGTTGAAAGAACACTTGGATTGTGTTGTGAAACATAAGGGGTGTAACAAGTTTAAGAAATGGCCACAGAGAAAGAAATCACAAAATTCATGGTGTTGGGCCATAGGATTTGTTCAAGAGAAGGAGGATCCTTCACAACCGTCAGATCTAGAGGAAGGTGTAGGAGGGTTAAACTACAAGTCCTTCGAAATGCGTGACTTCGGCAATGTTTATGGGTTATAAGAGAAAAAAGGGCCAAATCCCGAAGTTATTAAGTCCCAAAAAGGATCTACACCATAAATCCTGGGGGGGGGGAGTATTAACCATTGGATCCACTGAAGATAGATTATAGTCGTCGGATCTACGCGCAAGTGGTTGTGAGCCGTAGATCCCATGGAGGTTCGTAAATTTGGAGTTCGACGGTTGGGAGAATTGAGGTGTGCTGGTGCATAAACCAGAGAAGCCCGAAGTCCCGAAGCAAAAGTGCAGAAGTGGCATGGCTTGCTAACGTCACTTGAAATGACATGGACACATGGGATGTGTGCCACGTTTCAGTGAGTTAAGAACCTTTGGATGATTTAAATGCCTGATAGAATGTGACATGTGTCACCCGTTTGAGTGGACCACGTGTCCGCTTCTAATATTTCACCACGTGGGCCTCCTCTCGAGCATGGATGGTAGGGCCCTGATGGTCATGGTGGACACGTGGTGCCATATTGTGAATTTTGGAGACCTGACACTCTGAAAGAAATGGTTCATAAGGGAATGAAAGGAAGAAGTTTCCTAAGTTTCGTAGCACCGAAGTGATGTGACGTAATGACGTCACTGGGGGTGACATGGAAGTGTTCAGAGATTAGCGGTTCAGGAGTGTTGGGGGTGTGTGGATGTGAAATCCTCTGAAGCTTTGAAGCTTCGAAGCTCCGAAGTTCCAAAGCCCTGAAGCCTAAAGTTCCATAGTGGGTGTCAGTCGTTGGATGTTGGGTAGTCGTGGACCGTTGATCCACCCTACTTCACGAGTTCGTCAATTCATCAGTCTGAGAGAATTTTTGGAAAGTGCTTTGGAAACCCCCAAATCTTCAGAGACCAATGTTTTCATGGCTCCAGATAAGCACCCAAACCATTAGCATCGGATCACAACCGTGGTCACATGTGAACCAAGGGATGGAGAAAAGGGGTTAGCGCCAAAAACATTGTTGCAGAACAGAGTTGGGCTTGGAGATAGAAGCACGAGGGGTTCTTGATCGGCCAATACCCGCAAAAAAATGGAATCTTATATTGATTTTATGGAATCATATTAGTTTATTCTGGGAAATTTTTAAAGTCTATTATCCTGACAAAAATTTGATTGACTGCACATTTTGCAGAATTAAGAATTGTCAGAACCAAAATGAATTGTTCCACGGTGGGAGGAGGCACGAGATTCTTTCAGTTTAGAGAATGAATCTAGAGGAATAGATTTCCATTTGGGAGTTGAAGGATCGAACTCCAATGGGCATGGAGAAGAGATAGATAAAGAACAGAACATGAAGAAAATCATTAAAAAGTTGCAGAAAGATGTCCAAATTCACCGAGAAGATAACAAAAAGTTCATGAAATCCAGGGAGAAATAGGGAGAATTCAATGTGAAGTTGATGCAGAGCCTGGAAATAATAGAAAATAAATTGGATAAGGAGAGTGGCTCAAGAAAATCAAGAAGTCAGAGAAGAACAAGAAGTATTAGCCGACATCACCAACACTCCCCGAGGCATTCCAATAAGAGAAAACACACCAGCTCAAGTACATCCCTTGTTAGGAAGCATAAGAGGTTTGGGGAGGATGAGCTACGAGGGGAAATGAAAAAAATCAAACCTCCTACGTTTGATGGGTAGCACAATAAGGATGAATATGCAAAGACACAACTTCTAGGCATGAGAAATTATTTTCAATTGCATAATTATTCTTCTCATGCGGAAGGAAGAATTGCCATCTATAAACTCAAAGGAAAGGCATCCATGTGGTGGGATCAACTTGTGCAGGTGCAACACATTAAAGAGAAAAATGTTACTTGGAGGGAATTCAAGAAGTCTTTCGAAAAGAAATACTTGACTAAGAGGTACTATGACAAGAAAATGAAAGAGTTCTTTGAACTCAATCTTGGGAGTATGACAATATATGAATATAAAAGAAGGTTTTTAGAATTGTTGAAGTATGTCTCTTTCACCAAGGATGAGACAGTAAAGATTCAAAGGTACTTGAGTGGTTTTCCATCATCCATCAGTGAAAAAATACAATATGATGATCCCAAAACATTGGAGGAGATCATAATGTTGGTTGTGGAGCTTGATTATATTCTTGATTCTAAGGTCTTTGTTTTCAGCCATGTTTTTACCCCATGAAGACTTTACACCCCATGAGAATGTACACTCATCCACACAGGGGAGTCCGGGGGGGGGGTTACCCCCCCTATGGGGTCCGGGGGCAAGCAGGCCCTCGAAGGAAAGAATGACTTGTAAATTTATATTGTAATTTCATTGTAAATATGGACTGTTCATTATAAGGTCACAGATCTAATGTTAAAAGTTATGTTAGGTTTTTTTTCCCTAGAAGGAAACCCTCTTTTATGAGGGAAATGTATTGTGGCTATGTATTATGGTGAATATTGTATTTTGAGTGAGGAGACTATGAGAGAAAGAAGATGAAGTTACAATGGGTGTGTTGTAGGTTGTATCCCTTCATTTGCTGGATAATAATAAAGGAAGGACCTGACAATTTGTCTGGTGGACGTAGCCCACACTAGGTGAACCATGTATATTTGTGTCTCTATTATATTGTGTATCTTCTATGTTTTATTTCCACATTTGTTTTATTTTATTTCTCCGTGATCCTATTTTTCTAACAACTGGTAATAGAGCGAAAGGTAACTCGAAGGAAAAGAGTGTTCCTAGTTCGAGTGGGAGCAATGGCGGAAGATGGAAAGTTAAAGAGGTTCCTAGTCTCGAGTGGGAGAAATGATGTAAGATGGAAAGTTTAGGGTCTAGAAATTTAATGGGTCAAAACTACCAAGCATGGAAGATGATGGAAGATTATTTATATCGAAGGATCTATTCCTACCATTAAGTGGAATATCAAAGAATCCAACAACCAAGGAAGGACAAAGAATGGGAGGTTCTTGACATAAAGGCTCTAGGAACGATACTGGGCTGAGCCCCGGAAGAGTCGATGGTTTCAATATTTCCAAAGAAAGACAACTGAGGATTTTATGGGATGCATTACTAAATTGTATGAAAAACTACTGACGTCCAATAAGGTATTTCTAATGAAGAGATTATTTAATACGAATATGTCAAAAGGTGGGTCTGCTTGTAAATCATTTAAAATGAATTTAATACGGTTACTAATCAACTAAGTTTTTAAAAGTGGGACTTTGATGATGAGGCCGGCTCTTCCGATCTTGTGCCTACGTTTAAAGTTGGAACCACTTGGTCATGGCTGTAAGTAACTATGTCTCCGGTTCAAATACTCTTTAAAATTTGATGATGTTGTTTTGGTGTGTTATCCATGCAGGGAAATGCAACCTAAAATCACAGTGAGACATCGTGTAATTCTTTGAACATGGAGACCGGGGAAGACAAAAGGATAGGATGAAAGGGCCCAAGAAACCATGAGAATTCTAGAAGGGCAGATCTAAATCCAGATTTGGAAAGATAAAGTGGGTGGAATTCAAGCATGCTTTAAGGATGGAAATTCTATTTTAAAACAGAAACCTTGGTGAATCTACTAATCCTTCATACATGCCAACTATAAATGTTGGGTGATATTTTTGTAAAAAATATTCAAATTTCTAAGGATTTTATATAGTTTTTATAAAAATTTCATGGCTTTAAGGTAAAATAATTTATCCCATAGAATAATAATCATTTTTAAAATAGGGAATCTTGTTTTGAAAACCATGGAAAATTAGCCCATGAGCAAAATTTAGCCCCCAAAATAATCCCCCTGTGGAATTGTGGGAAGAAAGGATATTCAATAAGAAACACTCCCATGAGTCTAAAGAAACAAAGAGATTGACAACAAGAGAAATCAGGAAGCAAAATGTAACAGATGTGTTACAATATGCTTTGATTCTTTCTATAGATAATATTTTGAGTCTTGGTTATTAGATTATAAGGTTTCATTTCATGCCACACCCCATAGGAAACATTTTATAGATTATGTTCAAGGTGATTTCCAATGTGTTCATTTGGGTGGATGATGCACCATGTAAAAGTTTTGAAATGGGAAAGGAAAATAAAGAAAGGAATGGAAACCAATGGTATTGCTGGAAAGAGGTAAGACATGTTCAAGATATAAAGAAAAATTTAATTTCAGCAGGGCAGTTGGAAAGTGAAGGTTGTATATCCACATTTGCAGATAAGGTGTGGAAGCTCACCAAAATATCACTGGTGATAACAAAAAGAGAGAAGGTAGGCACATTGTATTTATATACTAGTAAAACTAATTCTTCTATCTTTTTAGCTTCTACATGAGTGGATACAACACTTGGAATCATAGGCTTGGACACAAGAGTGAGAAGGGGATGCAGATAATTCACAAAAGAAATTTGTTGTCTGATCTTAAACAAATTGATTTTGGATTTCTATGAGCATTTTGTTTATGGAAAGAAAAGAGAGTCAGATTTCTAAGGCCCAAAAAGAAAAGAACCATGAAAGGTTAGATCTTGTGCATAAGACAAGGGTTGGACCAACTTAGGTAATTCATCTCTTGGTGGCTTTCATCACTATAAAGCTACTTTTATTGATTATGAAACTAGAAAAAAACTTGGGTTTATTGCATCTCTGAACAAAAATTCGATGTTTTGATACTTTTAAGAAATGGAAATCTTTGGCTGAGACCGAGACAAGAAAAAAGTTGAAGTATCTCGACACACAATGGAGGTGAAGACAGCAAGGAGTTTGATGATTACCATTCACACCATGGGATCTGTGAGAGAATACACCCAAGAACACCACAAGAAAATGTCAGGTCGAAGGATGAATAGGACAATCAAGGAGCGCGGTAAGCGAGGCATGAGATTGCATGTTGGTTTCCGTCTACAGCTCTAGGAAGATGTTGTAGATAATGCTATTTACTTAATAAACAAAGGACCTCTAAGCTCTTGGATGGTGGAATTCCATAGGAAGCATGGATAGGTAAAGGGGTAAACTATTCATTTTTGAAGACTTTGGTTGTGAAGATTTTTTCCATATTGATAAAGAAAATAGAACAAATCTGAGGCAAAATCCAAGAAGTGTACCTTTATTGATTACAGCACTATTTTTGGTTATCAGCTATGGGATTATGAAAAATAAAAAAAAATAATTAGGAATAGAGATGTCATATTCAATGAGTAGAACGGTCAGTACAAAGATCGGCCATGGAAAGATAAGAAAAAGAAAACCAAAGTACACGTTAGTTTGATGAGATTAATTTAAAAGAAACTCTAAAGGCACCAAAATCAAAATGAACAACAATAGGAACATCAGGTACCTCAAACTCGGGTATGTTGTTAGAATATATACATGGTTAAGTAGACCCCCTAATGATACTCTCCTTCGTTGTATTATTTATTATTGATTGATTCTCGTGAAACAGAATGTTATGAAGAGGCAAATGCACAAGACATTAAAAAGAAGTGGAGTAAGGAATGAAAGAGGAATGGATTATCCGGGTAACAACCGCACTTGGGACTTGGTTTAGTTTCTTGTGGAAAAAAGAGCATTATAGAATAAATGCTCATGTTGAAGGAAGAAGATAGAGACAAAAGTTTCTGCATAAGGTCAGAATTTGTTGTAAAATGGTTTGGTACAAAAAGAAAGGTATATATTTTGATGAAATATTTTCTTCATTGTTAAAATGACTTCAATTAGGACTATTTTAAGTCTCTTGTGGTAGTAGAAGATTTGCATCTTGAACAGCTAGGATGTAAAAAACAACTTTTCTCCATGGGAATTTGGAGAAAGAGATTTATAAGCAAAGAACCTAAAGGGTATGAGGTCAAAGGGAAGGGGAATTTGACATGTGTTGAAGAAGAGATTGCATGACCCAAAAAATCTCAGGTAGTGGTATTTGAAGTTTGATAGGTTTATGATAGAACACAATTATAATAGATGTCATTTTGATCACCGTGTGTTTATTTTAAAAAGGTTAGAAAATGGAAGCTATAATATCTTTCTATTTTATGTGACTCATGCTTGTTGCAGTATCTAATATGTAGGATATAAATCTTCTCAAGAAGAAATTATTAGATAATTCATTTGCAATGAAGGATTTGGTACTACAAAGAAAACCTTGGTGCATGAGAATAACAAGAGACAGAAAAATTGCAAATTGACATTATCTCATGGTGAGTACATAGAGACAGGCTGAGAGGTTTAGAATGTAGAATGCAAAACCAGCTAGTACACCTTTTGGCTAGGCCATTTCAAATTAACTAAGGAAATGTGTCCCAAGACATAGGAGGAGATAGAACACAAGTCCGTAGTCCCTATTCATCACCGACAGTTGGCATCTTGATGTATGCGATGGTTTGCAAAAGAACATATATTGCACATGCAATGGGAGTTGTGATCAGGTATATGAACAGTCCAGGTAAAGAACATTGGGAGGAAGTAAAGTGGATTCTCAGGTATTTGAGAGGTACTTCTACTCATGCATTATGTTTTGGAGGTTCATACATTATTCTATAGGGATATGTTGATTCAGATATGGCAGGTGATAAATATAGTAGGAGGAGCACCACGGGGTATGTTTTTACTATAGGTAGAACAATAGTAAGTTAGATTTAGAAACTACAAAAGGTTGTTTCACTTTCAACAGTAGAGGCAGAGTATGTTTTTGATACAGACACTAGTAAAGAGATGATTTGGTTACAGAGGTTTATGGAGGAATTGGGAAAGAAGCAGGAGAATAAAAAATTGTACTGTGATAGTGAGAGTGCCATTCATCTTGCAAAGAAATCAGACTTACATTCATAGACTAAGAATATACATCTCAGGTACCATTTCATACGATCCATCTTGCAAGATGGACATTTAAAGTTGGAAAAGATACACACTAGCCATAATACTGCATACATGTTAGCAAAGGGAATAACTAGGGAGAAAATGAGTTCCTGCTCAGTTTCAATTGGTCCTCATAGTCCAGCATATACAACAGCGGTGGAGTTGTTGAGATGAGTCTCCAAGTGGGAGATTGTTGGTTGTGGAACCTAAGTATTTTCTTGATTCATAGGTCTTTATTTTCAGTCGTGTTTATACCCCATGAAGACTTTACACCCCAGAAGAATTTACACTCATTTGCACGGGGAGTGAAGAGGGGGGTTACCTCCCCTGTGGGGTCTAGAGGCAAGCGTACCCCTGGTGTGGGTTCGGGGGTGAAGCCCCCTAAGGAAACAATGCCTTGTAAATGTATATTGCAATTTCATTGTAAATCAGGACCATTCATTATAAGGCCGCAGATCTGAGAGTAGAAGTAATGTTATGTTTTTTTTCCCTAGAAGGAAACCCTCTTTTATGAGGGAAATGTATTGCGACTATGTATTATGGTGAATATTGTATTCTGAGTGAGGAGACTATGAGATAAAGAAGAGGAAGTTACAACGAGTGTGTTGTAGGTTGTATCCCTTCATTTGCTAGATAATAATAAAGGAAGGACTTGGAAATTTCTTTGGTGGATGTAGCCCACACTGGGTGAACCACGTATATTTGTGTCTCCATTGTATTCTATATCTTCTATGTTTTATTTATGCATTTGTTTTATTTTATTTCTCTGTGATCCTTTTTTTCTAACAAATAAGGTGAGCTAAGTGCCTATATGACTAGCAAAAAGCAAGGGCAACTTTCCAAAAATATTGGGAAGGAAAGAAGAAATTCAATATGGATCAGAGGAAGAAGGGAATTAAGCCACCATTCTTCAGAAATAATCCTCAAGGACAGACAACTTCTAGAGAACCCATAACGATTGAGATAGGTTTTCAAAGGCCAAGGAAACCACCTATTCAATGTTGGGGTTGTAAAGGTGATCATATGTTTAGATATTGTCCTCACAAATGTGACAAAGTGTGAGCTTTTCACAATGTTCAGTGAGTTAAAATAGTGGGGGACATGGGAAGAAATGTGCCAAGGATCTATGCAGCCCTGGAAAACAAAAAAGCATAGTATCAATCCCATATGATTGAAGTGGAAGGTATGATCAACAACCAAACCATTACTATTTTAATTGATTTAGAAGCTATTCATAGTTATATAGATCCTAAGATGGTGGAAATTTTGCATTTGCCAA
>SNQJ01S0025933.1:31170-44384 GCA_010110895.2 Picea sitchensis
GGTGAATTCAGGACATATCTTCAGTGACATGTCCCAGAGCGATAGGGACTCATTCTTGGCCTGGCAAGCATGCCCCGGAAGGAGGCTTAATTGGGGGCCTCTGATGCCAAATTGGGTCGGGTGAGGAAATCCCATTTCATTTATAGGTATCTAGTCCTGTATAAACCTTTCAATTATAGTTTCCAGCCCATAATTTTACCCCAACTTCAAATTTGTTCCCTGATCAGTCACTCGGTCAACTCCTTCCTCGTACCTTCCCAGGGCCATATCTTACTCATCTGGAGTCGGATTTGTGCCAAACGAAAGGAAGAGGAAAGGTAGTGGAAAGAGATACAGCATGGGAATAGTAAATAATGGTTTTGTTTCTATTTTTTATAGGGTAATATCCTCTCAAGGTTCAGGCCCAAGGGGTCCCTTCACCGAAACAAGCCCAAATTGAAACCATGCTTCAGCCAGCTCACAGAGAAAATTATAGGTAGAAAACGGGGGGTATAATCAAGTCTGAAAAGTGCCTAAATAGTGGGAATTTCCTTACTTACATTGACCAAATCCCAAAGGCCCCTTTCCCTCCTAATTATCTCAGCGAATTCCCCACACCTTGTGGCTTCATCTCGGTGAATCCGATAGCCATGGATGGCCAAGAATTGTCCTAAAATGCCTCATATACAACTGCAAAACATGGTAGAAATAAAAGATCCTTTGGGATGGCACAAATCCCAAGGAAAATGGTGATGTGGAATAATTGGTTTTGTCATGTTATGAAAAATGACTTTTTGTAATATGAAGTCTCGCATGATTTTCTTTTTGATATATGTACATTGTAATTAAGAGGTCAAATTAGATTTGATTTGATCCCTTTATGATAAGATTCCCTTTTGGATAAGATCCTCTTTTAGGATAAGGTTACTTTTTGTAAAAAGACAAAATACTTTAGGGTTGGTCCACTTGTCACTTTTCCAAAAGTGACACGTGTCTTGTGACCTAACCCTAAGCCTTCACTTCTCCTTTATAAATAAGAGGGTTGGCATTGTAAAAATGAAGGATAAATATAGTAACAAAGCTCTACTGAAATTTTCCAAGACTCTTTGTGTGTGTGATACTTGTTAGATTTTATTTTTTGGATGTGTTATTTGTTGGTTAAGGGTTGAGGGGTAGGGGTAAATTCTTGTTATGTTAGCTATCTATAGGAGGGATTGGCTATCTAGGTGTGTGTTGTTGCTTCCTTGGGTTTAAATTTCTTACTTTCGTCTTCTAAGAACTTGGTTTAACTTGCTTGATGTGTTTTAGTGCAGATTTTCTGAAGTACTCAGTTATTTTTAGCCTTAGCTAGTGGCTGGGAGTCATAGGGCCCCTTAGGACAGCCCTCAAATAGGCCACTTAGTTGGTTGTTCGTACTTGTTTTCTTTATCTTTTCATTCATGTATATTTCTATTATGTTTTCTTACCATTAACCTTGTTGTCCCAAATAGAAAAATTGGTCATTTTGGTCAATTTCCCCACATGGGACAACCATCTTATTTAGTTGTTACATACTTTTTATGTGTAAATTTCTTTTATATTTAATTCATTTTTTTCATACATAAATACTAAAATTTCGTTGTTTGCCTACAAGGACATAATCGGTCACCTATTTTGCTTCTCCTAAGTGGTTGGGAACAACCTACAGACCTATTTGAGGCAAAGGGGCCAGCAGGGAAGCCAAGAAAAACATCCATTTTGATCACTAAATCTATCCAATCACTCTCATATTCACTTTACACATCACTTGCACTCATTCCAAAAATTTTGGAACACATACCAATGTTGATATGCTTAATTTGTGTAGATAGCTTGAGTAGTTTACTTGTGAATTTATGTTAAAAAATATGATCTATACTTGCGTAGATAATCATCACACTTTTTATATCTCAAACATTAAAATTCCAATCCCCATACAAGGAGTTAATTGTGTCTTTCATGCACATGGAGGCTTTGTCGCTCGCAAAGAGCCTCAACCCATTCCTTTGGGTTGAATGGTGTAATCGTTATTTGTAATTATCTAATCTTTCCATATTTCCATTGTATCATTTTTCACTCACTAATCTATGGGTGGCTTCCCCTAAAGGGGCCATACATAATCGGTAATCTAAATACACACAAAAAGCCACAAAATATTTGAAAACAATTCATGGGTATGCCCCATACACTCAAAACAAACTTATACTATTTAGCTATATACATACACATATTATTTAGCTGTGACATATACGTCACCTACCTATTTACTTGTTTTATGTATATAAGTTTTAGATAGATTTCAAATTCAGTAACCAGGAGGCACGCTTGTGAAATAAAAATGTGACATCGCCATGTGGATTGCTTGGTATTTCATTTCAAGCAATTTCAGTTTTGTAGGATACTAAGAGTCAAAGCCAGGGAGTCTTCATCAGGAGCCTCTAGGAATTTGTCTAGTTAGTACAAGTCGAGTGGTCTTTCCTTAGTACCAGATGGTCAAGGAGTTGATTATCTTATTTTGGTTGGATTAATACTCTGCTTGGGTAAGCTCAACTAAAACTCCCTTTAGGCGGGTCCTGGGCCTCTTCCTTTTTGCAGGTATGCTTCTTCCATCCAAGTGTCTTTAAGAGCCAGAAAGCACTAGTGAAAAGAAGTGGTTAATCCCTGCTTCTCTGAACTGCATAGGGCACTCTTCAATCTAACCACCATGGTCTACTAGGAATACTCTTCTTATACTGGTTGGAACCGTTTTGGGATGTATTTACTTATTCGAGATAACCTTCAAAATAGTGTGGCGACCAAGGCATGTGATAAAAACTAAAAATTGACCAATAAAATATTTTTAAAGTCAACCTTTCGTCAGTTCACCCTTCACCCACAAACCGAAATTTGAATATTGTGAATATTTTCCCTTATATTGTAGTTGTAACATCTTGTAACAAGGTTGTTCATCCCCTTTTACAACCCCCTTTTGATTTAACAATATTTTGGGATCACTTCCCAGGTCACCCCAGGGGGTATCAAGCTATTATGGGCTTGTTTCCCTATCTTAAAAGATTCGAACAACTTGTTGTTCGCAATTTACAGCCATTTAAAAGAACTTGACTGTAGATTTTAAGCTTACTTTTCACCCTCGTTTCCCACCTTTTTACTTGAGGCATCCATTGGTTAATTACCTAGGACACCGGTTTACCCCGAGGACCCATTCTGGGCCATTATCCAATGCTTTAAGGACTGAACATCTCATTGTTTGATTTATTAGTTTTCTGTCCAAAAAATCATTGAGCTTATTTTCATCCTATTGTCCATAATTTTCACCCCCGGGCCACTTTGGCCATCCAGGAACCTGAGGGAGGACAACACCCAGGGTGGGTGGTCTTGAGAAAGACTTCCTGTAAGTCTTTCACCTTTTTTTTTTCCTCTTCATTGCCACCTTAGGAGAAGGACCACTTGAGGTGTGAGTAGTCTCTTCCTTGTGTCGATCTATCAAAGAGGTTGTAACCGACTTCACAGCCGGATAGGTCGGATCTTCCCCAACAGACAGATTTTTTTTATAACACCTGCCTTTTTTTGGCGACCATACTGGGGAACTTGCAAACCTCTTTAGATTTTCTTGTATCCCAAGCTTATATTGGGTGTTGGACCCAAATTCTTTGCGGTCCTTTTCCCACTTGTTGACAAAAATTTTGTGGCAAGGTCTTTCAGTAGCCCTTTGGAATTTCCTTTTGCTCTTGTTATAGTTCAGTTCCCTTGCAGTTTCTGTTGCATACGGGAGCCATAAATACCATCGTGTTTTCCTTTCCTTTTACCTTGTCAGTCTTAGATTCTACTTGTTCAAACTCACATGGGAATTTATAAATCTGTCATACCTTACCTTCCACTTCAAGAAGAATGAAAACAAAGTTTTGTTTATAGTTGGGTTAATCTACATCATTTCAGATTAAGTAAGATTATTGGTGATACATCTCTTGTACTCAAAGTACTTACTTGATCCCCTTGCAATATGGCAGGGTGGAAGTATCATAAGACTAGGGAAATAGTGTCCCCCAGGATTACAAGAAGTCAAAGTTCACCAAAGAAAACAAGTAGTGAGACACATACACCTGGGAAACTAGGGAAACTTATTACCTCTACACTACGAGCTGAGTCACCCTGTTCCTCTTATCCTATTCAAATCCCCTTACTAAAAAAATCTTTAGTTAATCTAGCAAAAATTACTAATCCTCGGGTTGTTTCTCCCATTGTTTCAACACCTGTTGTTGTTCCTCCCATAGTTGTTCCGATGGCGATGACATGGCAACCCGAGACTCCTTTGACGTTGGCCAGACGTCTTCATGACATACCTGTGGATGCCCCAAACAGGCTTCCTAAGTTCAGTGGAACTGATACATTGAGTGCTAAAGAAAATATACAAAACTTCTATGATGCATTAGAACTTATGGATATAGCAATTCCTGATGTCATCATTAGAATTTTTGTAAGAACCTTTGAGGGTGAAGAAGCGAGGTGGTATCGCTTTCTTCCCAATGATAGTATCCCAAATTGGGACACTATGATCCAAGAATTCAAGAAAAATTTCCAAGGGCAGATGATTTGTCTTCCCTGCTCAGGGATTTCATGACCATCTCCATCCATGAGGGTGAGCAAATCCGAAATTTTAATCAATGCTTTACCTCGACCTTGAATAGGATCCCAACTACTTCCCAACCATCTGGGAACAATTTTTTCCATTATTACATGACCTCTATGAATCTGAATGTAAAGTATATATTGAAAGATAAATCAATACAAAAATTGGATGCGGCCAAGACTAGCACCCTGGAAATTTAAAGAAACATGGAGGAATCTGGTATGATTCCCTCACCTTTAGGGAAAACCTATTTTAATGGGAGACCTAGGAATGAGGTACCTCGAAATGAGGGTCCTTGGTATGAATCTCCACCTACCCAGACTTTGAGGATTGAAGAAAGGGAAAGTTCAGAAACTCTCAAGTTGTCAATGAACATGAACAACCAAATACTTTCCCTTAATCGAAAGGTGAATGACTTGGAGCTTTCTGCTCCTGTGAGGCCAAAACCTCCTTTCCCTCCTACTCCTCATCCTAGGCAACATGTTGTTGAAGTGGATTGGTGTCACTTTTTCCATGACTTCCATGATCCCGAGTATTGTTACTCATATACATGTCACATGGAATTATCTAAAAATTACAAAGCCCCTCTACCTCTAGTAAAAAACAAGCTTTCTTCCACTTCCCAAAATGACCAAGTTAACATGGAAGACTCTATTCCCTACGATGATGATCCTCTTTCTTTCGGAAGCTTTTTTGTAGAAACTAGGAGTCAGACCCCTAAAACCACTATGTAAGGGGTGGAAGAGGCCAAAATCGATCCCAAGGACAATGAAAAGGGAAAAAATTCCATAAATGGTAGATTACCTTCCCCTACAAGGAATAGGGTTCCATGGACCAAAAATAAGGTAAATTTACCTAATAATCCACCACCCTGCTTCCCAACACCAGTACCTTACAACGTCATTGAATATCTACTGAAGGTTATCACCCACATGACATTACTAGATGCTCTTAGAACACTCGCTCATTTTGAAAACCTTTCATGTGTTCTACAAGCAACCCCTACTCTGTGAACGAAACAAAGAGTTCCTCTTTCCAAAGAGTCCACTTCTCAACCTAGGGAAGCATATGATGTTATTGATTTAGACCCTGGGGTTCCTCCTTTTATATCTCAGTTTTGATTTCTGATTTTTGCTCCATAATTGTGTCACTAACATAGGAGTGAGGCACAATGTCATGCCCCTTTGAGTCATGAGAAGACTGGGTCTTGAATGTACAGGCCCATTTAAATACATGTTAGCTTTGGATTCTAGGACTGTAGAAACCATCGATTACAATAAGGACTTATCCATTACTTAAGACCAAGCTCCAAAGGTGAGCATGCTCATAAACATGATCATAGCAGATATACCTAAAGCATATGGCATGCTTTTAGGGAGGGAGTGGTACACCAAAGTCAAAAAGGGTCATTACTTCATGGAGGGAGCCCACTTCACCTTTCCCTATAAGGGTGTTGATGTTGTCATTAGGAGGGAACCAAAGTACGGAGAGAAAGTTGTACCTACTTCCTATAATGTGAAACATGTGTCTTTTCAAGATATAGGTATGGGTACATATATTGTGTTATCTGAGGAAGATGCACATCTCCCTCCTTTTGAGTTGGAAGAAATGGTGTGCAGTATGGATTTTGACAGTGCTAAATCCAAGCACGGATTTGGGGCTGGGGTCCTTTTGTGTGATTCCAAGGGGAAGGCAGTCCCTTTCTCGTTTCGATTAGAATTACCTAACACTAATAATATGGATGAATATGAAGCCTTAGTTCAAGGCCTACAAAAGGCCTTAGAATTAGGAATACACCATTTGTTTGTAAGCAGAGATTCTAAATTGGTTGTGAATCAAATTAGAGATAAATATGAAGTTCACAACCCATGCCTTAAACAATACCACTGAAGGGCTAAGAAAATTATTGAAAAGTTCTTATCTTTCAACATTCAAGCTGTTCTTAGGGTTGAAAACCATGTAGTTGATACTTTGGCCTTGGTTGGTTCTTGTTTCACTTCGGATTTCGTAAGGTCTATCGAAGATATAAAAGTCCAAATTTTACATAGATCTGCATTACCTGATAATGTCGACTCTTGGAAATTTTTTGATACTGACAAACAAATTTGTAGATTCCTCCAAAACAAGGAGGAATTTGAAGATTTACATATCATACATGAGTTGGAAGAGGAAATCAAGAACATAATCCAATTGTAAACAAATAAGACTCCCCCTGGTTTTTCTGTACTGGAATCCATGTTTGATTCCAATGATGCTACTACCTCTACACCTAGTATTGATAGTGAATCTATTAGGAAGGTGCAAGAATCCATCCCTATTAACCTAGGAATTGAGAAAGATACAAAACTAGTATATATAGGTTCACAGTGTTCCCCTTATGAGATCACTCAATTCCTGAAAATCTTGACAGAGTTCAAGGATGTTTTTGCTTGGTCCTACGAGGATCTCAAGGTTTTCGATATGTAGGAGATAGTCCATGCCATACCCATAATCCCTGATTTGAAAACTTACAAGAAGAGACAAAGAAAGAACAAGCCTTCTTTGGAACAAACAATTAAAGCTGAATTAGACAATATGGAAGCATCCAGGGTCATTTACCATGTTCGTTACTCACAATGGGTATCTAATTTTCTTTTTGTTAGGAAGAAAACTAGTGATATTCGTTTGTGTGTCGACTTTCGACATTTAAATAGGGTGTCCCTAAATGACAACTACCCCGTCCCACCTATGGAAGAGATTCTTCAACAAGTCTCTAGGTCTCAAATGATGTCCCTTTTAGATGGTTTCTCAGGTTACAATCAGATATCCCTCAATCCTTCTAATAGTCATAAAACCACCTTCACTACTCATTGGGGCACGTATGAATATAATAAGATGCCTTTTGGATTTATTAATGTTGGGAACACCTTTCAACGTGCCATGACCATTGCTTTCAAAGGTTTATTGGGTAAGATCATTGTTTTCTATTTCAATGACCTCACATTCTTTTCCAAAGAATGGAGTAGTCACTTTTATCACCTTAGGCAGGTTCTCCTTAGATGTCGTAGGTTTGGCATATCTTTAAATCCTAAGAAGACCATTTTCGGTGTTATGGAGGGAAAACTTTTGGGTCACATTGTCTCTCTATAAGGTGTCAAAGTTGATCCCGAGAGAGTGGTAGCAATCAAAAATCTACCCTTAACTACTAATAAAAAGGAAATGCAATCTTTATTTGGAGAGATAAACTTCCTGAGACACTTCATTATTGATTTTGCTCAAGTAGTTAAACCTCTAAATCAACTTATGAAGAAAGACATTCAGTTCAAATGGGACCCCCCTAACCGTCATGATTTTGAATCCATTAAGAAAGCCATTGCTTTATCCCCTCTTTTAATCAGTCATGATCCCTCTAAAGACTTTTTCATGTACACTAATTCATCAGAGGAGACAATTTATGCAATCTTATTGCAAAAGGATCATGAGGAAAATCTTAGAACAATCTCCTTCGTGAGACAAAATTTTAAGACACACCAACTGAACTATTCTACACTGGAGAAACATGGTTATTCTTTATATAAAGCCTTGGAGCAATTTCAACATTACATCCAAGGCCATAAAGTTCAGGTTTTTGTGCTTACCTCTCTCTTAGTCAGTACTTTGAATCAAACCGAATTGCATAGTAAGTGGTCCAAATGGATCATGTGCATGAAAGAGTATGACTTGGACATTAAACCGACAAAAACCATAAGGGGACAGAGCTGGTTGGATTGCTAACCCAATACCACCCCTCAGTCATAGCTAAACCACCTCAAGTAGATGACTTGATTGCTTTCAAAGAACTGGTTAATGAAACTAAGTTAGCCTCACAACCATGGTACATACCTATCATATATTTCCTGATCAATGATGTGTGTGCCCATCGGACATGGATACTAAATCCAAATGAACACTTCATTTTCAAGTTGTCTGGTATGTTTTACAAGACCAAATCCTTTACCAAAGAAACCTTGATGGGGCTTTGTCATGATTCTTGACTCCCAACCAATCCCAAATGGCACTTGAACAATGCCATTCTCGGTTTTGTGGAGGTCACTTTTCATCCAAAACCACTACATCAAAAAAATTTCATGCAGGTTACTTTTGGCCTTCACTCCACAAAGATGCCCATTTACTAGTTCGAAAATGAGAAGCTTGCCAACACTTCACTGAGAAGAAAAAGCTAGTTTCCTTACCCCTTAGGCCTATTGAAGTCCAATTCCCTTTCACGAGATGGGGCATGGAATTTATTGGGCCAGTTTCACCGCCTTCCAGTGTTGGTCACGTATTCATCTTAACAGCCATAGACTACTTTACAAAGTGGGTTGAAGAAACCGCTCTTAGGAAAGCTTTGAGTCAACAGGTGGTAGAATTCATTGAACGTAACATTTTATCCCATTTTGGAACCCCTTCTGAGATATTAATTGATAATGGATCATATTTCATGTCTCATTTCTTGCTCCACCTTGGTGTTACATATGACATCCAACTTTTTTGATCTTCCACCTATTACCCCCAAGGTAATCAATTGGCCAAATCAACAAATAAAAATTTGATTTGGATCCTTAAGAGGACAGTCAAGAATAACAAGCGTGATTGGCACACAAAGATAAAATTTTCTTTATGGGATGATCGTATAACCCCTAAGACAACAACAGGTCAAAGACCTTACACTCTGGTGTATGGAGCTCTGGTTTTCCTACCTGTTCACTTACAAATTCCATCCTTGAGGTTGGCTATTGCTGAGGTAGAAGATGATTTCCAACCTTTACAACATCGCTTATACACACTCATCAAACTAGAAGAGGTAAGAAAAGACACATTCCAACACCTCCAAAAGAATCAAGACATTGTTAAACATTCCTTCAATAAAAGAGCCACAATGGTAAATTACAAAGTAGGATATGATGTCTTATTATGGGACAAAGCACACGAGGCCCCATCCAAACATCATAGGTTTCATTATTTATGGTTGGGTCCTTACACAATCTAAGAGGTCTTAGGGACAAATGCTTCTAGATTAAAAAACATGGATGGTGAACCACTTCAATTCCCTGTGAATGGTCATCACCTAATGTTCTTTTACTCCTGAGAGGCCTCGTCATCTTGTACATAAGTCACCATTTGTTCTTTTTCTATTTGTATATATTAATTGTTACTGATTTTTCTTCTTGTATGTATTTGATGTTACCTTTTCATGCTTGTATATATTCCCATGGTTTCAATCTTGATCCCTTTGTGCCTACTTGGTTTTCAACTTTGAGTCTTTTTGTTTGTTTGGTTTTTATTTTGGAGTATAAGCCCTCTTTGATTTTCCATTGGTTTTGGTCTTTTTCATTTTAAAATGTTGTAGGTTGTCTTATTTTTGGTTTGTTTGGTGTTCAATGCGAAGGGTATTGTCCTTATTGTTGGGTGGTTGTTTGAAAAGACTGAACTCCTAGGATACCTTTTATCATACTTGACATTTTGGAAAACTCTGTCTCAAAGTCATCTTAAATGGGAGTAAACCTGATTGTTATTTCATTAAGGTCAGGAGGGAAAGTCTAAGGAGGTAGCATATCATTCTCTAGTAAATATGAAAAACATGATGGCATGATGGCTTACACAGCTATGTGATTGCAACTACACTTTACTCGACCACTTACAATCTGATTTCTCTGAGCAATAGTTGTTTTCCTACAAAGTTCCATCACTTATGAGCACTTGATATTTGAGCACCTACTGCCACATGTTTTTTATATTTCCTTACTCCCTTGTTTGACTGGTTTGCTTGCTAATTTTCCTCTGGTGGGTCATTGATTTCAAAAAATCCTTGTTTTCTTGTTTGTATGTTGAGATTCTAAGGTATTCATGAGACTTTATGTTGAGCCAAGGTTCGCCTTAAGTCTCGATTCTCACAGTTAAGCCATAATCCGGGTGAGGGACCTGTGTCACTTGGGCCACATTGCTCAACAAAACCCGGGTCATTATTCCCATTCTTCTATCTTATGTGAATCTCAGTATAAATTCTGATGTATATATTTACTGCACCACTTTCATTCTTCAGTTATCCCTAATGTGAAAAATGGTCCTTATACTACAGTTGATTTTCCCTCTCACCCACATCAGTCACTTTGAAAGTATAAATTTACACTGAATGTTCCCATCTATCATGCGGCTGATCCCATTGTTCTACATGCTTTGGAAGTACTTTTCCCTCTGGCGCCAAGAATGTTGACCCAAAAATCTTCTCTCGGCTCAACATGGTGTTTTACATAGTCACTTCTCCACAAACGTCCCTTGGTGTTATGGTTCCAGTCGGAGACAGTGGCGGGGGTCATAGTTACTATGGCCTCTTCCCTTGAAAGAGTATTAGTTGGATACCTTTAGGGAGTTGTGAACCTTCCCATGAAATTTCTCCCTCTTTTTAAGGTTTTTCGGTTTAGGTTTCATGAGCTAAAGACACACTTTACAAGAATTTTAATGTTGGTCCCCTTTTCCTATCACTAGAAGGGTCCCTTGGAGATGGGTTCCTTTTGAAAATAATAATATAAAATATAGTCATAATTCAAGAAATACAACACTTCCATATTGTAGGTATCAGGACAAGTTTTCCAATGGGCTATCATGAGCCTAATTCCGAGTCTGTATGACCTCGTATGGAGGACGCAAAGTTAGCATCACCCGAATGGCCAAAACCAATAGCTGTGACTCCCTAGTATGATTCTTCTCAGATTTTTGTTTCAAAATGGAAATAAAACCTATATATGGTGTGAGATAGTGTGATACCTTTCCAATGGCATATTCCATGCTTGGTTTTGAGCCTCGGTTGGTAAGAATGAGCTTTCACAAGTTCATGACTAATTTTGGACACCAAATTGGTTGCAGTGCTTCATGGTTTAAAAATTTTTGGTAAAGGGTTTTAAATCAGAGATTAAGTGATGGCACACTATAATAGACTCATATACCTTTCCAACAACTTCTCATTTTCCTCATTTCGACCTCGGATGGCCTGGTTAGAGCTATCACAAGGTGGTCAAATGTTTCGGGAAAAGGGGGACAACCAACTCACATGGCAGGGTTTCATGATAGATAAAACAACCATTAGTGGCCCCAAAACACAAATATATGATCACCTTATTGAATTAATCGTTGATAACTCTCCGATGGTACCTCATTTTCCTCAATTGGATATTCTATGGTGATTTGGTGCCATTCGCAAGATTGGGTGTCATGTGGGCCCACCAGCAAGTCAAGAGTCTTAAGCGGCCACTATTCTGGGCCGAATTTGAGGGTTGGGGTGGAATTATCTCATATTGGTGATGAAATGTTCTTGATGGGCTCATCAAGACATTTCCAATGATGTCCCCTGCATCCGATTTCGACTCCATCTCACTGGGCAACATTTTTGGGCTAAGTCAACAACAGCAGGGCCAAAGTCAAAGTCAAATTCAAACTTTGACTTGCACATTTTTAAAAAAATATAAAAAAAATAATTGGAAAATTTTATTAAAAATTTCAGAAAATTGGAAAATGAAGGAGAAGGCACGCAACCTCATGCAATTTTGGGGAAATTTGTTTTTTTTTTTTGCAAAATTTGAAAATTCAAAACCCCCCCCTCTCCCCTCTCTCAAGCCATTTTGACATTTTGGCCAAGGAGGGGGGGGGGGCGCTCTAAAATAGGAATCCATGGAAGAAGAGGGAGTTTGTATGGCAGTGAGCAGCCAACTACCATGCAACAATCTTTAGGAATTGAACCAGGTAACCCATCAATTCCAATTCAAAGAAAAAACCAAGGAAAATCTGTTGATTCTGATGAGATATTGCATGAAAAAGATTATGTTTTTGCCTTCAAATTGGTATTTATTTGTCTAGTTTAGTTGTGGTATTGGTTGTTGGTTCAGTTTTGTTTGCTAGCTACTAATTTTAGGTAGTTATATGTGTGAAAAATATCCAAAGGGAAGGGGATTCGAACCCCTCTTGGGCACAAGGCCCAAGCCTCCATGGCTCCTTTAGACTTTTAAATTCTAAATTATTTGTTGAATATGCAAGCCTGGACATGTTATTGGATAGCCCTGTGCTTTGAAATCTAGCTCCCTCCCTTATCCTTTGCCCATAAAACCTATATTTTCCCAGAAATTAAAAATTGGGGAGGGAGTTTGAACACATGACCTCCTATTTTAGAAACTATTGCCAAAAAACCCACTTTGCCAAAGTTTAAAAATTTAATTTTGGGGGGTGGATGGCTACCCATACACCTCCTGGGAACCACCACCACCCCCTCACCACCTCTACAACACCTCCACCTGCAACTCCATGCACCATATTTGCCTCCTCCTCCGACTCTCTTCCCACTCTGAGCTCCACCTCCTCCATGTCTGTGCACACCTCCATCCCCACTCGCCCAAACAAACCCTGACCCCTTCTCCTCCATGCGTGCAGACCTCCCTCCATTTCCCATCTCCTCCCTCACATGCGCAATCCCCATTCATCATCCTCTCCTCTCCTTGAGCTCCTCCTCTCCCCTACTACCTGCGCCCTCCCTAAACCCCCACACTCTCTCTCCCTTCCCTCTTCCTTGCACGTCCACTACCTC
>SNQJ01S0025933.1:60229-76631 GCA_010110895.2 Picea sitchensis
TAGTTTAATTCCATAAATTCCCCATACGGAGGCTGATTTTCACCCATGAATAGTCAAAATGATCGGGGAGAAGTCATGAATGCATCCATCGAATTCACCTCTATAAATTCAGCCCATATGTTTAGTGACATGTTCCAGAGTGACAAAGACTCATTCCTAGCCCGACAAGCATGCGCCGGAAGGAGCCTAATTAGGGGCCTCCGAGGCCAAATTGGGTTAGGTGAGGAAAACCCATTTCAGCTACAGGTATGGAGGCCTATAGAAACCTATCAATGCTAGTGTTCAACCCATAATTTTATGCCAAATTCAATTTTTTTCCCTCATCAGTCACCTAGCTGGCTCCTTCTACGTACCTTCCTAGGGCCATATCTTACTCATCCAGAGTTGGATTTGCACCAAACAAAAGGTAGCATATAGAGATACATCATGGGCACAATAAAGAATAGTTTTTTGGCTACTTGGTATAGGGGAAGATCCTCTCAAGGTTTAGGCCCAAGGGGTCTCTTCACCGAAACAAGCCCAAATCGAAGCCATGCTTCAACCAACTCACAGGGAAACTTATAGGCAAAAAATGGGGGGTATAGTCAAGTCTAAAAAGTGCTTGAACAATAGGCATTTCCTTACTTACAATGACCAAATCCCAAGGTCCCCTTGCTTTCCTAAGCAACTCAATGAATTCCCCACACCTTGGGGCTTCAACCTGGTGAATCCTGCAGCCATGGATGGTCGGGAATTGTCCTAAACCACCTCATATATAGCTGCAAAACATGGAAGAGGTCAAAGAGTCTTTGGGATGGCACAAATCCCAAGGAAAATGGTGATGTGGCATAATTGGTTTTGTCATTTTATGAAAAATGACTTTTTGTAATATGAAGTCTCGCATGATTTTCTTTTTGATATGTATACATTGTAATTAAGAGGTCAAATAAGATTTGATTTGATCCCTTTAGGATAAGATTCCCTTTTGGATAAGATATTCTTTTAGCATAAGGTTACTTTTTGCAAAAAGACAAAAATAGTTTAGGGTTGGATGTGACCTAACCCTAAGCCTTCACCTCTCCTTTATAAATAAGAGGGTTGGCATTGTAAAAATGGAGGATGAATATAGTAACAAAGCTTTGCTAAAATTTTCCAAGACTCTTTGTGTGTGTGATACTTGTTAGATTTTAGTTGTTGGATGTGTGATTTGTTGGTTAAGGGTTGAGGGGTAGGGATAAATGCTTGTTATGTTAGCTATCTCCAGGAGGGAATGGTTAGCTAGGTGTGTGTTGTTGCTTCCTTGGTTTTAACTTTCTTACTTTCATCTTCTAACACGTTGGTTTAACTTGTTTGATGTGTTTTAGTGAAGATTTTTTGAAGTACTCAATTATTTTCAGCCTGATGTAGTGGCTAGGAGTCCTAGGGCCCCTTAGGACAGCCCTCAAATAGGCCCCTTAGTTGGTTGTTCATACTTGTTTGATTTATCTTTTCATTCATGTATATTTATGTTATGTTTTCTTACTATTAACCTTGCTGTCCCAAATAGGAAAATTGGTCATTTTGGTCAATTTCCCCCCATGGGACAGCCATCTTAGTTTGTTATTATATACTTTTTATGTGCAAATTTATGTTATATTTAATTCAGTTTTTTCATACATAAATACTAAAATTTCGTTGTTTGCCTGCAAGGACATAACCAGTCATCTATTATGCTTCTCCTAAGCGGTTGGGGACCACCTAAAGCCCTGTTTGAGAGAAAGGGGCCAGCAGAGCAGTGAAGAAAAACATCCATTTTGATTGGTAAATCTATCCAGTCATTCTCATATTCACTTTACACATCACTTGCACTCATTCCAAAATTTTTGGCACACATACCAATGTTTATATGTTTAATTTGTGTATATAGCTTGAGTAGTTTACTTATGAATTTATGTTAAAAAATCTAATCTACACTTGCATAGATAATCATCACACTTTCTATATTTCAAACACTAAAATTCCAATTCCCATACAAGGATTTAGTTGGGGCTTTCATGCACATGGCGGCTTTGCCGCTCGCAAAGATCCTCAACCCATTCCTTTGGGTTGAATGGTGTAATCATTATTTGTAACTATCTAATCTTTCCATATTTCCATTGTATCATTTTTCACTCACTAATATATAGGTGGATGCCCCTAAAGGGGCCATACAAAATCGACAAGCTAAATACACGCAAAAGTCCACAAAATATTTGAAAACAATTCAGGGGCCTGCCCCATACACTCAAAACAAACTTATACTATTTAGCTATATACATACACATATCATTTAGCTTTGACATATACATCGCCTACCTATTTACTCGTTTTCTGTATATAAGTTTTAGATAGATTTCAAATTTAGTAACGAAGCGAAATGATTGTGAAAGAAAAATGTGACCTCGCCACATGGATGGCCTAGTATTTCATTTCAACCAATTTCAGTTTTGTAGGACACTGAGAGTCAAAGCCAGGGAGTCTTCATCAGAATCCCCTAGGAAGTTTTCTAGTTAGTACAAGTCAAGTGGTCTCTCCTTAGTACCACACGGTCAAGGAGTTGATTATCTGAGCTTGGTTGGAATACTACTCCGCTTGGGTAAGGTCAGCTAAAACTCCCTTTAGGGGGGTCCTAGGCCTCTTCCTTTTTGTAGGTATCCTTCTTCAATCCAAGAGAGTATAAGAGCCTGAAAGAGCTAGTGACGAGAAGTGGCTAATCCATGCTTCTTTGAACTGCATGGGGCATGCTTCAACCTAACCATCGTGGTCTGTTAGGACTACTCTTCTTATACTGGTTGGCAAAAATCAGGAATGTGTTTACCTGATCGGGATAACCTTCAAAATAGTGTGGTGACCAAGGCATGTGATAAAAACTATAAATTGACCAATAAAATATTTTTAAATCCAACCTTTCGTTAGTCCACCCTTCACCCACGAACCAAAATTTGAATATTGTGAATACTTTCCCTTATATCATAGTTGTAACATCTTGTAACAAGGTTGTTCATGCCCTTTTACAACCTCCTTTTGATTGAACAATATGTTGGGATCACTTCCCGGGTCACCCTGGGGGGTATCAAGCTATTATGGGCTTGTTTCCTTGTATTGAAAGCTTCAAACAAATTTATTTTCACAATTTACAGCCATTTAAAATAACTTGGTTGTAGCTTTTAAGCTCACTTTTCACCCTTGTTTCACACCTTTTTACTTGAGGCATCCATTGGTTAATTTCCCAGGACACCAATTTACCCCGGGGACCCATTCTGGGCCATTTTCCAACACTTTAAGGGAGTGAACAACTCATTGTTCTCTTTATTAGTTCATTGTCCAAAAAATCAATGAGCTTATTTTCATCCTATTTTCCATAATTTTCACCCCCCATGACATTTTGGCCATCCAAGAACATGAGGGAGGACAACACCCAGGGTGGGTGGTCCTGAGAAAGACTTATTGTAAGTATTTCACCTCTCTTTTTTCCCCTTCATTACCACCTCAGGGGAAGGACCTCCTGAGGTGCGGGTAGCCTCTACCTCATGTCAAGCTATCAAAGAGACTGTAACCAGCTTCATAGCCAGATAGGTTGGATCTGCCCGAACGAACAAATTTTTCTTATAACAGGTGGCTAGATATAACTTAAGGTTTTGGGCATGAGAGGAGTAGTCATAACTTCGATATAGGACATAAAAAATTCAAGAGGAATGTTTCCTAATATTCACTCTCCAAGAAACCAAATTTATGCAAGACAAAAGGTGGGATGTTCTTCATTTGAACCAAGCCATCTGACTGTTGGATAATAAGTTCAAATGTAACACATTTTTTCAAGTTAGAACCTTCTCCTTCATTAGCTATGTTTAACAAATATTTTATCCAAAACACCATAGATTCTAGATAATCAACAAAGAAGTTAGGCTCTCGAATATAATTCTCTTGATAATATAAATCTTCTTGCCTACGAACATATTCTATGGTTGGATATATTATGACAACATGTGATGTGTTATCACACATGTTGTAGGTCAGGCAAAGCCCAATCCAAACCACAAGATGGCAACAAATAGGAAACTACCTACCCATTGTCACCTCAGATAGGTATTCTCGTCACTTTAGAGGTGAAGTGATCACCTCAAGGGGGGAATCTCAGGTGACCCTAGGGAAAAAGTGAGATGGAAAGTTGTAACATCCTCGATCATCGAGGTCAAGCTATGCTGCTCCAATTAACGCTCTAATACCATTTTATGAATCTATATGCATGCATATATAATGAAAAATAACAGTTATAACATTATGTTCATGCCACTCTTCATGCGGAAAAACATTAAAACATACAGACAACATATTCTAACCATACACAAATTAATGCAGAAATAACGGTAAGCCTACACATACAACATATATGATATATCTAGGCATTACTCATCAATTGTAAAACATGTACAATTACACAACATACAATCAATAGAGATTTGGTACTTATCTTTCAATACATGACCACCAATTGCATGCAAACCTTCCATGAACTTCTCGGCCTTAGACCACACTGCTCATCATGCTCAGCAATGGGTCACCCCCGAGCTGGGACTAAACTCCACCAGGTAAGGGATTCCTAGGTTTGGCAAGGGAAACATGAAATTTTCACAGGTCACCAAGAAGGATTATTCCCCAGGATCTATCTCACACTAACAACCTATAGCCTCTCATTCCCCACATGCCTGTCCCACCCTAGGAAGCGTGCCCCTTCTTTTCTCAATAGTCCTTTGACTGCCCCACTTCCCTTCAAGGGCTTCGACAACAGGTCGGACAGGAATTCTCCAAGCACTGTAGCTCTATTTGGGATCTCTTAGGGAAATCAATTCCCCAACAACCTCTCTCACCTAGAGAGATTTTTTTGTAGGCCTGACAACCTACTTCTTCAGTCCAAGGGCCTGACAACCTGCCTCTTCAAACCATAGTCCTGACAACCTACTTCTTCAAACCACAGGCCTGACAACCTGCTTCTTCATTCCAGCTTCTAAGTCAATTCCAGTAAGGTGAATGAAAAAACAAGGCTTAGTAAAGATCAGACGATGGCAACAAGCCACACTCAGTCAAGGAACTTTGTGGGCTACAACAACCAACAGTTAAGACACAACATGGGTCAGGAAATTACAGGGTGTGCTGGCTTCACAGGATACACGCATGATAAAACAAGTAAGATGACAGGTTCCCAAGGTGCGTGATAGATGCAAAGGTCAATGATGGAGAAAAAGGGTCATTATGTGAATTAATGGTGAATCAGGAAGGATGGCAGATTTGCAAGAATCGTGAGGGTCGTAAGGATGGCGAGACTGGCCAAGGATGCGAGAATTGGGAGTGGTGTGAGAATCGGAAGTGAACCCCCCAACAAGCTGGATTTCCTAGCTATAACTTCATGTGCCTAGGTCGACACTTGTCTTCCTGTAGTTGCATGAGTTCCACTTAGCACTCGTTCCTTTTCCCAAGAACTTAGGAAAACATCGATCATGTCCACCTTAGCCTTTAGTAAATAACAATAAAATATTATTCCCTTAGAGGTAATCTCTATAGCTTAGCCCCTAGGCCTAGACACTTATCACCCTCCCTTACCCTACCTATTGGAGCTCGGTCTCCCATAAATCTTTCTTTAAGGTCAGTCTACATGTAGAAGTGTAATTTTATTAATGATATGTGCATTTACATTTACAAAAATTAGGCTCATGGCCTTAAGCATCTAGGATCTTCGGCCTAATAAACATATAGTCTTTAGCTTATAAAAAATTATCTCACCAGCCTATAAACATAAGTACAATTCATCAGGGGCTCGGCCTTGGGGTGTTACAATCCCCTCCCCTTATTTTTTCACTATCCTCAGTGCAACTTACTTACACAACAACAACAAGATTTCCAAAATCTTAAAAATTATGCAGGTATTCTTCACATCTTCATGCTCCCATGTTGCATCCTCAACACCATATGAGGTCCACTAGACTTTTACAATCCCTATGGCGTGATTCTGGATGCACCTGAAAAATGATTTCCTTCTCCACCTGAATCACATTCCAATCAATAACATGATTATCATCAGGTATATATTTATTAAGTAATGACACATGAAATACATTATGTATTGACATGCATGTAGGCATTGCAAGTTTATATGCTACTGGACCAATCCTCTGTAGTATTTTAAACGACCCACAATATCGAGCTACCAACTTTGAACAATTCCCAACTTCAGGGAGCTTATGTTTGCCTTCACTCTCAGGAATACATGATCCCCTACTTTAAATTCCCTGTGATTTTTGTTCTTATCAACATAAATTTTCTGCCTGTCTTGGGCAACCTTCAAATTATGCTTAATCTTCAACATTTTTTCTTCCATTTCCTTGAGAAACTCTGGCCCAACCAATCCCCTATCTGCTGGATTGTCCCAACTTACTGGGGTGTTGCACTTTCTTCCATAAAGTGTTAGAAAAACAGGACCGCGGAGCAATAGAATAAAACAAATGCAGAAACAAAACACAGAAGACACACAATACAAGAGAGACATAGATTTACGTGGTTCACCCAGTGTGGGCTACGTCCATCAGAGAAATTGCCAGGTCCTTCCTTTATTATTATCCAGCAAATGAAGGGATACAACCTACAGCAAAACCCGCTATAACTTCCTCTTCTTTCTCTCACAGTCTCCTATCTCAAAATACAATATTCGCCCTCATACATAGCCACAATACATTTCCCTCATAAAAGAGGGTTGCCTTCTAGGGCAAAAAACCCTAACATAATCTCTACCGTTAGATCTGCGACCTTATAATAGATGAATCCCGGTCCCAATGAATACAATATACTTTATAGGGCAATTTTTGTAGGAGGCCATTGAATCCTCTTTGGGGAGCCGCCTTTGGACCCCGGACCAGCGAGGAGGAAGTACCCCCTCGCACTACCAGCGATGGAAGAGTGTACGCATATACGGGGTGTAAATGCGCTTCATGGGGTATAAACCTTGGTGAAGCAAAGGACCTCTGAATCCCGGAAGATAATCGGGGCTCCACAACCAACAAATCTCCCTTGGAGGCTGATCTCAGCAACTCCATTGTTGTTGTATATCTTTGGACTACGAAACTTCTTGGACACATGCGTTCCTCATCTTCATCTTCATTCTTGAGAGAATAAAGCTGGCCAGGCAAGAACTTAGTTTCTCCTTGGATTTCTCCTTTGTTAGCGTAATGCGAGGGATTGGCTAGTGTGTATCTTTTCCAACTTCAATTGTCATCTTCCAAGATGGATGCGTGAAGTGGTACCTCAGCAAGTATGTAATGTTTAGTCAGCATCTTTGGATGGAAGTGAGTTATTTGCAAAGGTGAATGGCACTCTGGTATCCCGCGGTACCAACTTGTTATTTCTCCTTCTTCTTTCAATTCCTCCACAAACCTTTGTAACCAAATCATCCTCTTTAGCCTGCAGCAAGCGGCAACATACTGCCTCTGTTGTTGTAAGTGAAACAACCTTTTGCATTCTTGAAATCCAACTAACTATTATTTCACCTATAGTAAAACATACCACGGTGCTTCTCATAACGTCTTTATCATCTGCCATATCTGAATTAACATATCCACCGAAAATTGAAGACCTCCAAAACATAATGCATGTAGTAGTACCTCTCAAATGCATTATGTTTTGGAGGATCAAACACTTTACTGCCTCACAATGTTCTTTACCTAGATTGTTCATATCACAGCTCCTTTGCATGTGCAATGGTCAGTCTTGTGCAAACCATTGCATACATCAAGCTACCAGCTAATAGCTGATGAATATGGGACACCGGACATGTATTCTATCTCCTCCACATTGTCTTGGGACACATTTCCTTGAAAGATTAATTGGAAATGGCTTTGGCGGAATTGTTGTACTAGCTTGGTTTTGCATTACGCATTCCTAAACCTCTCCAACACCTTCTTTATTGTACTCACCACGAGACAATGTCGGTTCGCGATTTTCAGTCTCTTATTATTCTCATACCGAGGATTTTCTTTCGAACACCCAAAATCCTTCGCCATGAAATGAATTAGCTGAATTTCTTCGCAGTACATTTATATCCTACATAATGAATACTGCATGAAGCATGTCATCTACATACAATAGCAAGATAATATAACTTCCATTTTCTAGCCTTTTAAAATAAACCGGTGATCGGAGATGACATCTATTATAATACCAATTGCATCTACAACTTATTTCCAAACTTTAAATCCTTGTGGGCTTGCTTTGGAGTCATACAAGCTCTTCTTCAACTTTTCATACCAAATTCTCCTTCCCTTGACCTCATACCCATATGGTTTCTGCATATAAATATATTCCTCCAAATCCCATGGAAAAGGATTTTTTACATCTAACCATTCAAGATGAAAATCTTCTACTACCCAAAGACTTAAAATAGTCCTAATAAAATTAATTTTAACAACAGGAGAAATATTCCATCAAAATCGCCACCTTTCTTTTTGGCCGCAGACCCCTTTATAACAAGTCTAGCTTTGTACCACCTTTCTCCCTCCATCTTCTTCCTTCAACTTGTAAAACCCATTTATTCTGCAATTATCTTTTTACCATAGGTATTGAGCCAGTCCAGTCAGTTTATTTTTCCAAGGAATCCATTCCTCTTTCATGCCTTCCTCCCCTTCTTTTGATTGTCTGCATTGCCCTCTTCATAACATTCGATTCACGAATCAGTCCAGCAATAAATAATATCGTAGAAGAGTATCATTGAAGGTATACTTAACTTTAGTAAGATCTTCTAACAACCTTAAATTGTTTAGAAGTGCCTCTTGCTCTATATTATGCATTTTGATTTTAGGGTTTCGCCAGGAATTTCCTTTTAGTGATCTCATCAAGCCTCGTATTTCTTGTTTTCTATTTCATTTCTTTTTCCTTGGCCGATCTTTGTACATGACCTTCTCATTAGGAATAGACATCCTCCCTACTCCTAATGATTTTTTATTTTCATAATCCCATAGCGATAGCAAAATCATTAACACCATATCAATAAAAGGTATTTCTTGGATTTTCCTCAAGCTTTATTTCTATTTTTCTTTATCAATATGGACAAATGTAGCACACAGCCGAAAGGATTTTCAAAAGATAGTTTACCTTTTTCCATCCCATTCCTCCTCTGGAATTCTACCATCAAAGAGCTTGGTCCTATGTTTATTAAGTACACAGTAGTATCTACATCGCCCCGAGCCTTAAGGAGGAGCAAACGAGGAAATGCAATCTCGTACTCCTTGCGCGCTCCATGATTTTCATGTTCATCCTTTTTTGACACGCCATTTTCTTGTAGTGTTCGTGTAGTATCTTCTCTCTCTGAATCCCATGGTATGAGCAATAACTATCAAAATCCTTGCTTTTGATATTCACCTCCATTGTTTGATTTGAGACACTTCAGCCTTTTTCACATCTCATTCTCAGCTAAAGCTTTTCCATTTCTTAAAAGTATCAAAACAGCCGATTTTTGTTGAATGCAATAAGCCAAGTTTTCTAGTTGCATCATCCAATAAAAAGTATTAACATAATAATGGGAATACCAAGAGATGATACGAAATTTTGGTCCCATACATATGTATGCACAATCTCTAACCTTTCATTCTTCTTTTCTTTTGAATGCGAAATCTGACTCTCTTTTGTTTTATAAACACAATGCTCACAGTCAAAATCAATTTGTTTAAAAGATGGAAACAAATTTATTTTGTAATCTATACCCTTCTCACTCATATGTCGACCCTATGATTCCATAGTTTTGTATCCACTTTTGTAGAAGCTAAAGATATAGAAAATTCGATGTACCAATACATAGATACAATGTACCTACCTTCTCTCCTTCGCTATCACCAATGATCCTTTGATGACCTTCCGATCTTATACACATGAAATATGGATGACAACCTTCAGTTTCCAACTTCCCTTTTGAAATCAGATTTTTTGCCTAAATCTGGAACATATTTTACCTCCTTTCAACAAGCATTGGTTTTCATTTCGTTGCTTTATTTTTACATTTCCCATTCCAACAATTTTTCGTGTCCTATTATCACTTAATTGAACCTGTCCAAAATCACCTTGAACATATTAGAAGAAATGTTTCTGTCCCGAGTTGGCTTGGCATGAAATGAAGCTCTGAATCTACTACCCAAGATTAGGAAATATTATCTCTGAGAAAGATCAAAGCATCTTATAGCGATCATGACACATTTGCTTCACAGGGATTTCTCTCCTATTTATCCATCTCTTTGTTTTCTTTGGAGCTCTGGAGTCTTTCTTGGATGTCCTTTCTTCCCTATTCAACGCTCATTTTCCAAATGCGGATTTGGATCTTCCCTTCCTAAATTCCCATAGTTTCACAGGCCCTTTCTCTATCCTTTTGTCTTCCCTGCTCTCCATGTTCAATGCATTTCTGATGTCTCACAGCGATTTTCGTGCGCATTTCCTCACTAAGGATGCCCTGTAACATCATCAAATTTTAAAAAGTATTTGGAACAGGAAACCGAGTTACTTCTGACCGCAATCAAATACATTTCCGGCACTACAGTAGCCAAGGCACAAGATTAGAAGAACCCTAACCTCATCATCAAAGATCCACTTTATAGAGCTTAGTTGATTAGTAGCGTGATAAATTCATTTAAATGATCTGCAACGATTCCCGCCTTGACACATCTTCATATTAAATAATCTCTTCATTAGAAATACATTATTAGATCTTTGGGGTTTTCCTTACAATTTGTCTAGCGCATCCATCAAATCCTTTGTTGTCTTTTCTTTGAAATATTGAAGCCGATGCTACGAGGGCTCAATGCGTATCATTCCTAGAGCCTTTCTTTCAAAGATCCTCTCATTCTTTGTCCTTCATGGAGGTATGAAGCTGCTTGATGCTACTCTTCTTAATGGTAGGAATAGATCCTCTTGATATAAATAGTCTTCCATCATCTTGCATGGCGGTAGCAGTTTTGGCCATTAATTTCTCGACCCTAAAATTTTCCATCTTCGACATTGCTCCCACTCGAACGGGGAACCCTCTTTTTTCCTGCGAGTTACCTTATCTTTCTGATACGGTTGTTAGAAAAGCAGGATGGCGGAACAACGAGAATAAAACAAATCTGAGAAACAAACACAAAGACACCTGATACAAAGAGAGACACAGATTTCACGTGGTTCACCCGATGTGGGCGGCTACATCCACCAGAGAGAAATTGTCGGAGTCCTTCCTTTATTATTATCAAATAAATGAAGGGATACAACCCTCTCTTATGAGGCTTCGGCTATGCTTCCTCTTCTTTCTCTCACAGTCTCCTATCTCGAGAATGCAATGTCGCCCTCATACGCTAGCCGTAATACATTTCCCTCATAAAGAGGTTGCCTTCTAGAGACAAAAACCTAACATAATCTCTACCGTTAGATCCGACCTTATAATGGAAGCGGTCCGGATTCTGATGAAATTACAATATGCTTTTATAAGGCAATTTTTGCTTGGGGCCCGCTTGCCCCCAAACCACCCAACCAGGGGGATAGCCCCCATTGACCCTGTAGGGGGTGTAACCCCCCCTACACTCCCCCGCATGGAAGAGTGTACGGGGTACCCCCCCTCTGCACTCACCCGCGTGGAAGAGTGTACATACTTCTGGGGTGTAAATACTTCATGGGGTATAAACACAGCTGAAAGCAAGGACCTCTGAATCAGGAAGATAATCAGGCTCCACAACCAACATAAAGTGCTTCAAACGGGCTAATATTTAGTGATGCTTGATACCCATTGTTGTAGGCAAATTCTACCAAGTGTAGATAATCTTCTCATTTAGATGGTTTTTCCATCACATACATCCTTAGCATGCCCTCGATCACTTGGTTCACCCTTTTTATTTTCCCATCCGAATCAAGATGATACGTTGTGTTGAAGCTCAGATTTGTTTTGAACCCCTTGAAAAACCCCTTCCAAAAATTTGAATTAAACTTTGGGTCTCTGTCAGACACAATTGTCTTGGGTATGCCATGCAAGCATGTTACTTCCCTCATATAAATATCAACAACATTATTTTCCTTATGAGTAGTCTTCATAGGAATGAAATGGGTAGCTTTAGTAAGCTTTTCCACCACCACCATGATTGCATCATGATGCTTTCTTATTCTGGGAAATCCTATGATGAAATCCATTTTTACAACTTCCCATTTCCACTCAGGAATGGGTAATGGTTGCAGTAAACTAGCTCAGTGTCTATGCTCAACCCTTACCTTTTGACATTCCAAACATTTGGCAATAAAATCAAAAATCTCCCTCTTCATGTCTGGCAAATAATATTGGCTTTTGACTACTGAAATTATTTTCTCATATCGTGGGTGTCCTGCATAAGGCACATTATGCATTTCTTTTAAAATATCACTCCTCAATTCATAATATTTGGGTACATAAACTTTGTTTCTGTACAGGAGGATTTCGTCCATTCCCAATTCATAATCCTCAACCTTTTGTTGCATTTTACCTTGTTGAAAGTTTGTTACCAATTCCATGTATTACAAATCTGATTTTGCATCCTCCACAATTATGTCTTTCAAATCTGATTGTTACATGCTAATGGTTGTATCATGCAACTCATGCACTCTTTTCTTGAGTTCATCAACCACTTTTTTCTATTTCCCCTTGATATTCTTTATATCAAAGTCATATTCACTAAGAAACTCTAACCATTTGCTTTGCCTGGAATTTAGAGTTGGCTGATCAAATAAATATTTCAGACCGTTATGGTCTGTCCTCATCTCAAACCTCTTTCCCATGAGGTAGTACCTCCACTTCTTCAAAGCGTGCACTATGGTTGCCAACTCCAAATCATGAGTGGCATAGAGCCTTTCATGTTCTTTCAATTTTCTAGACTTGAAAAATATCACAAATCCTTTCTAACTAAGGACTCCACCCAGTCCTTATTTGCATGCATCTATGAAAACCATGAAATCTTCATTCAGATCTGCAATCCTCAGAATTGGAACATTGGTTAACAACTGCTTCAATTTCTGGAAGCTTCTTTCACATTCTTCTGTCCATTGAAATTTCTTCCCCTTCCTTTGGAATGAAGTGATGGGGTGAGATATTCTTGAAAACCATGCAATGAACCTTCTGTAGTAACTAGATAGACCCATAAAGGATCTTACTTCTGTCACATTCTTTGACGTTGACCATTCTCTAATGGCTTCTATCTTCTCTGGATCCACTGCTATCCCATCCTTTGAAATGATATGCCCCAAGTAGTGAATTATTCTTTGATAAAATGAGCACTTGTTCAATTTGGCATAGAGTTGATGATCTCTTAGAACTTGCAACACCATCCTCAAATGATTCTCACGCTCTTCCTCTAACTTGGAATATACAAGGATTTCATTCAAAAATACAATGACAAACTTGTCTAAATATTCTCAGAAAGCACCATTCATTAAGCACATGAAAACAACTGGTGCATTTGACAACCCAAATGACACCACTGTGAACTCATAATGACCATACCTTGTCTTAAAGGCGGTCTCGCTGATATCTTCCTCTTTAATACTTACTTGATGGTATCCTGACCTGAGATATATCTTTGAAAATATATTTTCATCCTTCAATTGATCAAAGAGATCATCAATCCTTGGTAAGGGATACTTGTTATTTATAGTCAATTTTTTCAATTGTCGGAAGTCTATGCACAATCTCAATGTCACATATTTCTTCTTCATGAAAAATACTGGGGCACACCCAAGGAGACACACTTGGGCGTATATACCCCTTCTTCAGAAGTTCTTCAAGTTGAATTTGCAACTCCTTCAGTTCTGGTGTACTCATTATGTAAGGAGTCTTTGACACTGGAGCTGCTCCAGGCATTAAATTTATAGACAAATCAATATCTCGTTTTTGGGGGTAGTCCTGGTTCCTCCTTGAACACATCTTCAAAGTCTTCTAGGACTGCATGGTCCTCCATAATGGGAACCTTATCCTTAGATGCTTCCTCCATATGAGCTGCAAATATTTGACAACCTTTCTTGTAGCATTTCTTCAGTTGCATTGATGAACTTTCTCTGGTTTTCACTACCCTAGGAATTTCTTGGTTTGTTCTCTTATTTCCTTCCTTATCTAGGAAAGTGAATGCCTTGTTACGACAGTCTAAGATGGCATGATGTTGGTCTAACCAATCCATACGAATTAGGTAGTCATAAGAACCTAAAGGCAAGATGTTCAAATCTTCCCTTGTGCTTAGTCCATTCATGTCCACAAGACATGTCACATGACTTAACCATCTCATTGAATTTTCTTTTGGCTCCAGTAGCTAGCTACACCAACCAAGATTTTCCATGCTTTCATCTTGGCAAATGCAAAATTTCCACCATCTTAGGATATATATAACTATGACTAGCTTCTAAATCAATTAAAATAGTAATGGTTTGGTTGTTGATCATACCTTCCACTTCAATCATATGGGATTGATACTATGCTTTTTTGTTTTCCAAGGCTGCATAGATCCTTGGTACATTTCTTCCCATGTCCCCCCCTATTTTAGCTCACTGAACATTGTGAAAATCTCTCACTTTGTCACATTTGTGAGGACAATATCTAAACATATGATCACCTTTACAACCCCAACATTGAATAGGTGGTTTCCTTGGCCTTTGAAAACCTGTCTCAATCATTCTGGGTTCTCTAGAAGTTGTCTGTCCTTGAGGATTATTTATGAAGAGTGGTGGCTTAATTTCTTTCTTCCTCTGATCCATATTGAATTTCTTCTTTCCTTCCCAAGATTTTTGGAAAGTTGGCCTTGCTTTTTGCTGGTCATATAGGCACTTAGCTCGCCTTATGTGTTAGAAAAACAGGATCATGGAGAAATAAAATAAAACAAATGCATAAATAAAACAAAGAAGATATAGAATACAATAGAGACACAAATATATGTGGTTCACCCAGTGTGGGCTACATCCACCAAAGAAATTTCTAGGTCCTTCCTTTATTATTATCTAGAAAATGAAGGGATACAACCTACAACACACTCGTTGTAATTTCCTCTTCTTTATCTCATAGTCTTCTCACTCAGAATACAATATTCACCATAATACATAGTCGCAATACATTTCCCTCATAAAAGAGGGTTGCCTTCTAGGGAAAAAAAACCTAACATTACTTCTACCGTCAGATCTGCGACCTTATAATGAACGGTCCTAATTTACAATGAAATTACAATATACATTTACAAGGCATTGTTTCCTTAGGGGGCTTCGCCCCTGAACCCACGCCAGGGGTACGCTTGCCTCTAGACCCCACAGGGGAGGTAACCCCCCTCTTCACTCCCCGCACAAATGAGTGTAAATTCTTCTGGGGTGTAAAGTCTTCATGGGGTATAAACACGACTGAAAATAAAGACCTATGAATCAAGAAAATACTTAGGTTCCACAACCAACAATCTCCCACTTGGAGACTCATCTCAACAACTCCACCGTTGTTGTATATGTTGGACTATGAGGACCAATTGAAACTGAGAAGGAACTCATTTTCTCCCTAGTTATTCCCTTTGCTAACATGTATGCAGTATTATGGCTAGTGTGTATATTTTCCAACTTCAAATGTCCATCTTCCAAGATGGATCGTATGAAATGGTACCTAAGATGTATATTCTTAGTCTATGAATGTAAGTCTGATTTCTTTCCAAGATGAATGGAACTCTCACTATCAAAGTACAATTTGTTATTCTCCTGCTTCTTTCCCAATTCCTCCATAAACCTATGTAACCAAATCATCTCTTTACTAGCGTCTGTATCAACAACATACTCTGCCTCTGTTGTTGAAAGTGAAACAACCTTTTGTAGTTTCTAAATCTAACTTACTGTTGTTCCACCTTGTTACCCATGATTTTGGTTGTCATGATGATGTATTGATGATGGTGTACTCAGGATCTTCATAAGAACTTTCTCCTGAGAAAAAGTTACTTTCATCTCTTCCAGAAAAATCATTTTTGAAGGAGGTTCACAGGTTGCTAATACATTTGCCTACGAGAATGACACATTCTCGCAGGCTTCCTTAAGTCAGGATGTGAGAAGTTCACACTGTGTTGAACTGCTAGGGTGTGAACTCTTCCTAAAGCAAGGAAAAAGGTGAATTCTCGATGCTTCTAGAAGGGAATCTTCTAGAAGGATGAGATGGCATTCGAATGGTTATCCTAGTACTAGATTTCCTGATATTTTGGCTTCATTCTTATCCAAGTAACTAATTCATTCTCTCCTATATATTGAGGGAATTCTCATGGAAATGGTTAAGCAATATTCATTGGAGAATTGGTGAAAGAATTGTGTGAAGGACTCAACATTGAACAACATCTTGAAGACTCTAGCAGGTCTATCAAGAGGATTTGATCTTCTTCATGCA
>SNQJ01S0025933.1:76928-88271 GCA_010110895.2 Picea sitchensis
ATGCAGCAAACGTACCCACCCATGCAGCAAAATAACCCACCCTTTGTTGACCCCTCAATGTGGACCTCTTGGCCCCCACAACAACAACAACCATATCAAAACTAGTGGAATCAAAATTGGAGAGGACAACAAGCCCCCTTTCAAAATCAATTACCTCAGCTCCCACAACCACTCTCCTTACAGGAATTCTTGTAAAGTGTGTCTTTAGCTCATGAAACTTGAACCAAACAACCTTGAAAAGAGGGAGAAATGTCATGCAAAGGTTCACAACTCTCTGAAGGTATCCAAATGATACTCTTTCATGGGGAGAGGCCATAGTAACTATGAACCCCGCCACTATCTTTGATTGGAACCATAACACCAAGGGACGTTTGTGGAGAAGTGACTATGTAAAACACCATGTTGAGCCGAGAGCAGATTTTTGGGTCAACATTCTTGGCCTCGGAGGGAAAAGTACTTCCAAAGCATGTAGAACAATGGGATCACCTGCATGATAGGTGGGAATACTCAGTGGAAATTTATACTTTCAAAGTGACCAATGTGGGTGAGAGGGAAAATCAACTGTAGTATAAGGACCATTTTTCACATTAGGGATAACCGAAGAATGAAAATGGTGTAGTAAATATGTACAACATAATTTATATCAAGATTCACATAAGATAGAAGAATGGGAATAATGACCTAGGTTTTGTTGAGAAATGTGGCCCAAATGACACGAATCCCTCACCCAGATTATGGCTTAACTGTGAGAATCGAGGCTTAAGGAGGAACTTGACTCAACACAAAATCTCATGCATACCTTCAACTCTCGACATACAAACAAGCAAACAAGGATTTTTTGAAATCAACAACCCACCAGAGGAAAACTAGAAAGCAAACCAGTCAAACAAGGGAGTAAGGAAATATAAAAAAAATGTGGCAGTAGGTGCTCAAATATCAAGTCCTCATAAGTGATGGAACTTTGTAGGAAAACAACTGTTGCTCAGAGAAATCAGATTGTAAGTGGTCAGGTAAAGTGTAGTTTCAATCACATAGCTATGTAACTCATCATGCCATCATGTTTTTCATCTTTACTAGAGAATGATATGCTACCTCCTTAGACTTTCCCACCTGACCTTAATGAAATAACAATCAAGCTTACTCCCATTTAAGATGACTTTGAGACAGAGTTTCCCAAAATGTCAAGTATGATGAAAGGGATCCTAGGAGTTCAGTCTTTTCCAACAACCACCCAACAATAAGGATAGTACCCTTCGCATTGAACACCAAACAAAGTAAAAAGAAGACAACCTACGACATTTTAAAATGAAAAAGACCAAAACCAATGGAAAATCAAAGAGGGATTATACTCCAAAATCGAAACCAAACAAACAAAAAGACTCAAAGTTGAAAACCAAGTAGGCACAAAGGGCTCAAGATTGAAACCATGGGAACATATACAACCATGAAAAGGTAACATCAAATAAATACAAGAAGAAAAATCAGTAACAATGAATATATACAAATAGAAAAAGAACAAGTGGTGACTTATGTACAAGATGACAAGGCTTCTCAGGAGTAAAAGAACTTTAGGTGATGACCATTCACAGGGAATTGAAGTGGTTCGCCATCTAGGTTTTTTAATCTAAAATCATTTGTACCTAAGGCCTCGTAGATTTTGTAAGGACCCAACCATAAAAAATGAAACTTGCGATGTTTGGATGGGGCCTCGTGTGCTTTGTCCCATAATAAGACATCATATCCTACTTTGTAATTTACCATTGTGGCTCTTTTATCGAAGGAACATTTAAGAATGTCTTGATTCTTTTGGAGGTGTTGGAATGTGTCTTTTCTTACCTCTTCTAGTTTGATGAGTGTGTCTAAACAATTTTGTAAAGGTTGGAAATCATCTTCTACCTTAGAAATATCCAACCTCAAGGATGGAATTTTTAAGTGAACAGGTAGAACAACCAAAGCTCCATACACCAGAGTGTAAGGTCTTTGACCCATTGTTGTCTTAGGGCTTATACGATCATCCCATAAAGAAAAGTTTATCTTTGTGTGCCAATCACGCTTGTTATTCTTGATTGTCCTCTTAAGGATCCAAATCAGATTTTTATTTGCTGATTCAGCCAATTCATTACCTTGGGGGTAATAGGTGGAAGATCAAAAAAGTTGGATGTCATATGAGACATGAAATCTGATCCATTATCAATTAATATCTCAGCAGGGGTTCCAAAATGGGATAAAATGTTATGTTCAACAAATTCTACCACCTACTGACTCATATCATTCCTAAGAACGATTTCTTCAACCCACTTTGTAAAGTAGTCTATGGTTGTTAAGATGAATACGTGACCAACGCTGGAAGGCGGTGAAACTGGCCCAATAAATTCCATGCCCCATATCGTGAAAGGAACTTGGACTTCAATAGGTCTAAGGGGTAAGGAAACTAACTTTTTCTTCCCAGTGAAGCATTGGCAAGCTTCTCATTTTCGAACTAGTAAATGGGCATCTTTGTGGAGTGAAGGCCAAAAGTAAACTACATGTAAAAATTTTGATGTAGTGGTTTTGGATGAAAAGTGACCTCCAAAACCCCGGAATGGAATTGTTCAAGTGCCATTTGGGCTTGGTCAGGAGTCAAGCATCATGACAAAACCCCATCAAGGTTTCTTCAGTAAAGGATTTGGTCTTGTAAAACATACCAGACAACTTGCAAATGAAGTGTTCATTTGGATTTAGTATCCATGTCTGGTGGAAATACACACCATTGACCAAGAAATATATGATAGGTCTATACCATGGTTGTGAGGCTAACTCAGTTTCATTAACCAGTTCTTTGAAAGAAATCAAGTCATCTACTTGAGGTGGTTCAGCTATGACCAAGGGGTGGGATTGGGTTAGCAATCTAGCCAGCCTTGTCCCCTTATGGTTTTCATTGGTTTAATGTCCAAGTCATACTCTTTCATACACATGATCCATTTGGACCACTTACTATGCAATTCGGTTTGATTCAAAGTACTGACTAAGAGAGAGGTAAGCACAAAAACCTGAACTTTATGGCCTTGGATGTAATGTTGAAATTGCTCCAAGGATTTATATAAAGAATAACCATGTTTCTCTAGTGTAGAATAGTTGAATTGGTGTGTCTTAAAATTTTGGCTCACGAAGGAGATTGGTCTAAGATTTTCCTCATGATCCTTTTGTAATAAGATTGCAGAAATTGTCTCCTCTGATGAATTAGTGTACATGAAAAAGTCTTTAGAGGGATAATGACTGATTAATAGAGGGGAAGAAGAAATGACTTTCTTAATGGATTCAAAATCATGGTGGTTAGGGGGGTCCCATTTGAACTGAATGTCTTTCTTCATAAATTGATTTAGAGGTTTAACTACTTGAGCAAAATCAGTAATGAAGCATCTCAGGAAGTTTATCTCTCCAAATAAAGATTGCATTTCCTTTTTATTAGTAGTTAAGGGTAGATTTTTGATTGCTACCACTCTCTCAGGATCAACTTTGACACCTTATCGAGAGATGATGTGACCCAAAATTTTTCCCTCCATAACACCGAAAATGGTCTTCTTAGGATTTAAAGATATGCCAAACCTACGAAATCTAAGGAGAACCTGCCTAAGGTGATCAAAGTGACTACTCCATTCTTTGGAAAATAATGTGAGGTCATTGAAGTAGAAAACAATTATCTTACCCAACAAACTTTTGAAAGCAATGGCCATGGCACATTGAAAGGTGTTCCCAACATTAATAAATCCAAAAGGCATCTTATTATATTCATGCATGCCCCAACGAGTAGTGAAGGTGGTTTTATGACTATTAGAAGGATTGATGGATATTTGATTGTAACCTGAGAAACCATCTAAAAGGGACATCATTTGAGACCCAGAGAGTTGTTGGAGAATCTCTTCCATAGGTGGGATGAGGTATTTGTCTTTTAGGGAAACCCTATTTAAATGTCGAAAGTCGACACACAAACGAATATCATCGGTTTTCTTCCTAACGAAAATCAAATTAGATACCCATTGTGAGTAACGAACATGGTAAATGACCTCAGATGCTTCCATATTGTCCAATTCATCTTTAATTGTTTGTTCCAAAGAAGGTTTGTTCTTTCTTTGTCTCTTCTTGTAAGGTTTCAAATCAGGGATTATGGGTATGGCATGGACTATCTCCTGCATATCGAAAACCTTGAGATCCTCGTAGGACTAAGAAAAAACATCCTTGAACTCTGTCAAGAGTTTCATGAATTGAGTGATCTCAGAAGGGGAACACTGTGAACCTATATAGACTAGTTTTGGATCTTTGTCAGTTCCCAGGTTAATAGGGATGGCTTCTTGCACCTTCCTAACAAATTCGCTATCAATACTAGGTGCAGAGGTAGTAGCATCATTGGAATCAAACATGGATTCCAGTAGGAAAAAACCAGGGGGAGTCTTATTTATTTACAATTGGATTATGTTCTTGATTTCCTCTTCCAACTCATGGATGATATGTAAATCTTCAAATTCCTCCTTATTTTGGAGGAATCTACAAATTTGTTCGTCAGTATAAAAAACTTTCCAAGAGTTGACATTATTAGGTAATGCAGATCTATGTAAAATTTGGACTTTTATATCTTCGATAGACCTTACGAAATCTGAAGTGAAACAAGAACCAGCCAAGGCCAAAGTATCAACTACATGGTTTTTGGCCCTAAGAATAGCTTGAATGTTGAAAGATAATAACTTCTCAATAAGTTTCTTATCCCTTCAGTGGTATTGTTTAAGGTGTGGGTTGTGAACTTCATATTTATCTCTAATTTGATTCACAACCAATTCAGAATCTCAACTTACAAACAAATGGTGTATTCCTAATTCTAAGGCCTTTTGTAGGCCTTGAACTAAGGCTTCATATTCATCCATATTATTAGTGTTAGGGAATTCTAATCGAAATGAGAAAGGGACTGCCTTCCACTTGGAATCACACAAAAGGACCCCAACCCCAAATCCGTGCTTGGATTTAGCACCATCAAAATCCATACTGCACACCATTTCTTCCAACTCAAAAGGAGGGAGATGTGCATCTTCCTCAAATAACACAATATACGTACCCATACCTATATCTTGAAAAGACACATGTTTCACATTATAGGAAGTAGGTACAACCTTCTCTCGATACTTTGGTTCCCTCCTAATGACAACTTCAACACCCTTATGGGGAAAGGTGAAGTGGGCTCCCTCCATGAAGTAATGACCCTTTTTGACTTTGGTGTACCACTCCCTCCCTAAAAGAATGCCATATGCTTCAGGTATATCTGCTACAATCACGTTTATGATCATGCTCACCTCTGGAGATTGGTCGTAAGTAATGGATAAGTCCTTAATGTAATCGATGGTTTCTACAGTCCTAGAATCCAAAGCTAACATGTATTTACATGGGCTTGTACATTCAAGACCCATTCTTCTCATGACTCAAAGGGGCGTGACATTGTGCCTCACTCCTATGTTAGCAAAATATTTATGGAGCACAAAATTAGAAACCAAAACTGAGACATAAAAAGGAGGAACCCCAGGGTCTAAATCAATAACATCATATGCTTCCCTAGGTTGAAAAGTGGACTCTTTGGAAAGAGGAACTCTTTTTTCCGTTCATGGAGTAGGGGGTTCTTGTAGAACACATGAAAGGTTTTCAAACTGAGCGAGTGTTCTAAGAGCATCTAGTAATGTCATGTGGGTGATAACCTTCGCTAGATATTCAATGATGTTGTAAGGTACCGGTGTTGGGAAGCAGGGTGGTGGATTATTAGGTAAATTTACCTTATTTTGGGTCCATGGAACCCTACTCCTTATAGGGGAAGGTAATCTACCATTCACGGAAAAATTTTCCCTTTTCATTGTCCTTGGGATCGATTTTGGCCTCTTCCACCCCTTGCGGAGTGGTTTTAGGGGTCTGTCTCCTGTTTTCTAAAATAAAGCTTCCAAAAGAAATATGATCATCATCACAGGGAATAGAGTCTTCCATGTTAACTTGGTCATTTTGGGAAGTGGAAGCAAGCTTGTTTTTTACTGGAGGTAGAGGGGCTTTGTCATTTTTAGACAATTCCATGTGACCTGTATACGAGTAACAATACTCGGGATCATGGAATTCATGGAAAAAGTGACACCAATCCACTTCAACAACATGTTGCCTAGGATGAGGAGTAGGAGGGAAAGGAGGTCTTGGTCTCGTAGGGGAAGAAAACTGCAATTCATTCACCTTTCAATTAAGGGAAAGTATTTGGTTGTTCATGTTCATTGACAACTTGAGAGTTTATGAACTTTTCCTTTCTTCAATCCTCAAAGTCTGGGTAGGTGGAGATTCATACCAAGGACCCTCGTTTTGAGGTACCTCATTCCTAGGTCTCCCATTAAAACAGGTTTTCCCTAAAGGTGAGGGAATCATACTGGATTCCTCCATGTTTCTTTCAATTTCCAGGGTGCTAGTCTTGGGTGAATCCAAATTCTGTATTGATTTATCTTTCAATATATACTTTACATTCGGATTCATATAGGTCATGTAATAATGGAAAAAATTGTTCCCATATGGTTGGGATGCAGTTGGGATCCTATTCAAGGTCGAGGTAAAGGATTGATTAAAATTCTGGATTTGCTCACCCTCATGGATGGAGATGGTCATGAAATCCCTGAGCAGGGAAGACAAATCATCCACCCCTTGGAAATTTTTCTTGAATTCTTGGATCATAGTGTCCCAATCTGGGATACTATCATTGGGAAGCAAGTGATAGCATATCACTGCTTCACCCTCAAAGGTTCTTACAAAAAGTCTAATGATGACATCAGGAATTGCTATGTCCATAAGTGCTAATGCATCATAGAAGTTTTGCATATGTTCTTCAGCACCCAATGTACCAGTGCCACTGAACTTAGGAAGCATGTTTGGGGCATCCACATGTATGTCATGAAGAGGTCTGGCCAACCTCAAAGGAGTCTTGAGTTTCCATGTCATCGCCATTGGAACAACTATGGGAGGAACAACAACAAGGGTTGAAACAATGGGAGAAACAACCCAAGGATTAGTAATTATTGCTAGATTAACTAAAGCTTACTTTAGAAAGGGGCTTTGAATAGGAGAAGAGGAAGAGGGTGACTCAGCTCGCAGTGCAGAGGTAATGAGTTTCCTTGGTTTCCCAGGTGTATGTGTCTCACTACTTGTTTTCTTTGGCGAACTTTGACTTCTTGTAATCCTGGGGGACACTATTTCCCTAGTCTTATGATACTTCCACCCTACCATCTTGCAAGGGGATCAAGTAAGTACTTTGAGTACAAGAGATGTATCACCAATAATCTTACTTATTCTGAAACGATGTAGATTAACCCAACTATAAATAAAACTTTCTTTTCATTCTTCTTAAAGTGGAAGGTAAGGTATGATGGATTTATAAATTCCCACGTGAGTTTGAACAAGTAGAATCTGATATTGACAAGGTAAAAGGAAAGGAAAACATGATGGTATTTATGGCTCCCAGATGCAACAGAAACTGCAAGGGAATTGAACTATAACAAGAACCAAAGAAAATTCAAAAGGGTTACTGAAAGACCTTGCCACAAAATTTTTGTCAACAAGTGGGAAAAGGACCGCAAAGAATTTGGGTCCAATGCCCAGTATAAGCTTGGGATACAAGAAAATCTAAAGAGGTTTGCAAGTTCCCCAGTAAGGTCACCAGAAAAAGGAATGTGTTATAAGAAAAATCTGTCTGTTGGGGAAGATCCAACCTATCGGGCTATGAATTCGGTTACAAAATCTTTGATAGCTCAACACGAGGTAGATACTACCTGCACCTCAAGTGGTCCTTCTCCTGAGGCAGCAATGAAGAGGAAAAAAAAGAGGTGAAAGACTTACAAGAAGTCTTTCTCAAGACCACCCACCCTGGGTGTTGTCCTCCCTCAGGTTCCTGGATGGCCAAAATGGCCTGGGGGTGAAAATTATGGATAGTAGGATGAAAATAAGCTTACTGATTTTTTGGACAGTGAACTTATAAAGAAAACAGTGAGTTGTTCACTCCCTTAAAGCATTGGAAGATGGCCCAGAATGGGTCCTCGGGGTAAACCGGTGTCTTGGGTAATTAACCAATGGATGCCTCAAGTAAAAAGGTGGGAAATGAGGGTGAAAAGTGAGCTTAAAATCTATAGTCAAGTTCTTTTAAATGGCTGTAAATTGCGAAAAACAAGTTGTTCAAAGCTTTTAAGATAGGGAAACAAGCCCAGAATAGCTTGATACCCCCTGGGGTGACCCGGGAAGTGATCCCAAAATATTGTTAAATAAAAAGGGGGTTGTAAAAGGGGATGAACAACCTTGTTACAAGTTGTTACAACTATGATATAAGGGAAAGTATTCACAATCTTCAAATTTCGGTTCATGGGTGAAGGGTGGACTGATGAAAGGTTGACTTTACAAATATTTTATTGGTCAATTTTTAGTTTTTATCACATGCCTTGGTCACCACACTGTTTTGAAGGTTATCCTGATCAGGTAAATACATCCCGAAACTGTTCCAACCAGTATAAGAAGAGTATTCCTAGTAGACCACAGTGGTTAGGTTGAAGAGTGCCCCATGCAGTTCAGAGAAGCAAGGATTAGCCACTTCGTCACTAGCGCTTTTAGGCTCTTAAAGACACTTGGATGGAAGAAGCATACCTGCGAAAAGGAAGAGGCCCAGGACCCCCCTAAAGGGAGTTTTAGTTGAGCTTACCCAAGCAGAGTATTAATCCAACCAAGCTAAGCTAATAAACTCCTTGACCGTGTGGTACTAAGGAAAGACCACTCGACTTGTACTAACTAGACAAATTCCTAGAGGCTCCTGATGAAGACTCCCTGGCTTTGAATTTTAGTATCCTACAAAACTGAAATTGCTTGAAATGAAATACCAGACCATCCACATGGCGAGGTCATGTTTTTCTTTCACAAGCGTGCCTCCTGGTTACTGAATTTGAAATCTATCTAAAACTTATATACATAAAACAAGTAAATAGGTAGGTGACGTATATATCACAACTAAATAATATGTGTATGTATATAGCTAAATAGCATAAGTTTTTTTTGAGTGTATGGGGCAGACCCCTGAATTGTTTTCAAATATTTTGCGACTTTTTGCGTGTATTTAGCTTGCCAATTTTGTATGGCCCCTTTAGGGGAAGCCACCCATAGATTAGTGAGTGAAAAATGATACAATGGAAATATGGAAAGATTAGATAATTACAAATAACGATTACACCATTCAACCCAAAGGAATGGGTTGAGGCTCTTTGCGAGCGGAAAAGCCTCCATGTGCATGAAAGCCACAACTAACTCCTTGTATGGGGATTGGAATTTTAGTGTTTGAAATATAGAAAGTGTGATGATTATCTACACAAGTATAGATCATATTTTTAAACATAAATTCATAAGTAAACTACTCAAGCTATCTACACAAATTAAGCATATCATCATTGGTATGTGTGCCAAAATTTTTGGAATGAGTGCAAGTGATGTGTAAAGTGAATATGAGAGTGATTGGATAGATTTAGCGATCAAAATGGATGTTTTTCTTCGCTTCCCTGCTGGCCCCTTTGCCTCAAACAGGCCTTTAAGTTGTCCCCAACCACTTAGGAGAAGCATAATAGGTGATTGATTATGTCCTTGTAGGCAAACAACGAAATTTTAGTATTTATGTATGAAAAAAATGAATTAAATATAAAATAAATTTGCACATAAAAAGTATATAACAACAAAATAAGATGGTTGTCCCATGGGGGGGAATTGACCAAAATGACCAATTTTCCTATCTGGGACAACAAGGTTAATGGTAAGAAAACATAATACAAATATACATGAATGAAAAGATAAAGAAAACAAGTATGAACAACCAACTAAGGGGCCTATTTGAGGGCTGTCCTAAGGGGCCCTATGACTCCCAGCCACTAGCTAAGGCTAAAAATAACTGAGTACTTCAGAAAATTTGCACTAAAACACATCAAACAAGTTAAACCAAGTTGTTAGAAGATGAAAGTAAGCAATTTAAACCCAAGGGAGGAACAACAAACACCTAGCTAACCAATCCATCCTGGAGATAGCTAACATAACAAGAATTTACCGCTATCCCTCAACACTTAACCAACAAATGAAAAATCCAGCAAATAAAATCTAACAAGTATCACACAAACAAAGAGTCTTGGAAAATTTCAACAGAGCTTTGTTACTATATTTATCCTCCATTTTTACAATGCCAGCCCTCTTATTTATAAAGGAGAGGTGAAGGCTTAGGGTTAGGTCACAAGACACTTGTCACTTTTGGAAAAGTGACAAGTGGACCAACCCTAAAGTATTTTGTCTTTTTACAAAAAGTAACCTTATCCTAAAAGAGGATCTTATCCAAAAGCGAATCTTATCGTAAAGGGATCAAATCAAATCTGATTTGACCTCTTAATTACAATGTACACATATCAAAAAGAAAATCATGTGAGACTTCATATTACAAGTAGTCATTTTTTATAAAATGACAAAACCAATTATGCCACATCACCATTTTCCTTGGGATTTGTGTCATCCCAAAGGATATTTTATTGCTACCATGTTTTGCAGTTGTATATGAAGTGGTTTAGGACAATTCTCGGCCATCCATGGCTGTCAGATTCACCGAGATGAAGCCCCAAGGTGTGGGGAATTCGCTGAGATGCTTAGGAGGGAAAGGGGACTTTGGGATTTAGTCAATGTAAGTAAGGAAATTCCCACTATTTAGGCACTTTTCAGACCTGATTATACCCCCCCTTTTCTTCCTATAAGTTTCCCTGTGAGCTGGCTGAAGCATGGCTTCAATTTGGGTTTGTTTTGGTGAAGGGACCCCTTGGGCATGAACCTTGAGAGGATATTCCCCTATAAAAAATAGAAACAAAACCATTATTTATTGTTCCCATGATATATATATTTCCTCTACCTTTCTTGTGTCTTTCGTTTGGTGCAAATCCGACTCTAGATGAGTAAGATATGGCCCTAGGAAGGTACGAGGAAGGAGTCGACCGAGTGACTGATCAGTGAAAAAAATTGAAGTTGGGGTAAAATTATGGGCTGGAAACCAGAATTGAAAGGTTTATACAGGACTATATACCTATAGATGAATGGGGTTTCCTCACCCGACCCAATTTGGCCTCGGAGGCCCCCAATTAAGCCTCCTTCCGGGGCATGCTTGTCGAGCCAGGAATGAGTCCCTTTCGCTTTGGGACATGTCACTAAAGATATGGGCTGAATTTATAGAGGTTAATTCCATGGATACATTCTTGGCTTCACTCTGGTTGGTTTGCCTATTCATGTACAAAAATCGACCATCGTATGGGGAAG